>CAJVQA010002359.1:0-22226 GCA_910591915.1 Cetraspora pellucida
AATAGATAATGTTTCAATTAGTAAAATTTTGTATTAAAGTACCGACAAGGCTGTCAAAGAATAAAAAAAAAAAAAAATAAAATAAATTTAGGTATAAGGAAGTTAATAGTCTGTTGTTTGTCCATTTTATCAATGTTATAATTTTTTGTAGCAGTATTTTGATAAATAGTTAGATATTGATAAAAGTAGAAGGTGTATCATTTTGGATTAGTGTTGACATAATTAGCAGAACAGGTATACTTTTCTGTTTTATTGCCAATTCATCTAAAACTGTAGTATGGATTTGTTTAGTGAATGTGACTTCATAATTTTTTTTAATATAAAATATTGAAGCATTAAAAAAAGGTTCATTTCAGGCTTCAATTTCTTTTGGATAAGTGTTGTATGATATGTCAAAATATATTTTTGATGAGTTTAGTTGAGTTGTATATAAGTTGTAGCTTAGGATTTGTTTTTTAAATGTTGTTAGATTTGTTTTTAGTTTTTGATTCTTTTTTTATATCATTTTCTTTTTTCTTGTCTTTAGTTGTGACTGGTTCAAGATAAGAACACATAGTTGTTGTTAGTCACTTTACAGTTAATTAGAGTTTGGCATTTAGAACAAGTATGTGTATGAATAGTGGCAGTAGGAAATGGTAGAACTTGTAATTTAAATTTTATAAGTACTTGTTGAAGTTTTTTAGCTTATTTGTTGGTTATTGTTTTATCAGTTTTACTGTTAAGTTCATATGTTTTATTGTTTTTTGCTATAAATCAAGTATGAAATAATTCATACATGCACTTGATTGTTGCAGTTGTCACAGAAGTAGGAAAAAAATAAGTTGGTAAATGAGATCTAAGTTCTATAGTAATACATTTAGTAGGTCTGTATTTGTCCAGAATAGCTCTAATTTGTACAGATTCATTTTCATAAATGGTGATGCTATAGGAGTTTGTATGATTATTAAAGAGGTAGTTAAGATCTAAGGTATCTGGTATTTCTGTACTAAGAGTAGGCATAGTACTATAAGTTTACTTAGAAGTCTAAGTTTAGATTACTTAGTAAAATTTTTTGTAATTTTTAATTAAAGATTTTTTAAGAATTTAATTATAATATAAGATTAATTACAGAGTATAGTTTGTATTTGCAGGAGTTTTATGTGCCTACTGCAGCTGCTGCGGCTTATGTAACCTCATGTAATATAGGTAACATAAATTTATGGTTGGTATGGCTGGTGTGACTAGTGTGGCTAATGTAGCACAAATTTATAAATAGTTGAGTATTATAGTAACTATTGTGTAATTAAATACAAGATTTATTTTTTGCAAGTTAGTACAAGATAATTTGTAATAAATAAATTTCTTTTTTAGATAAATTTAATTTACACAATGTGAAATTAAATGAAACCAATTTTAGAAATGATTTGAAGTTACATGAAAAACATTTTGGAAAAAAAATTTGGAGATAAAAATAAAAGAATTAAAAAAAAGAAAAAAAAACTACAAAGGAGTTAAAGTTGTTTTCTGTTATAATTCTGTCAATTTTAGGGCTACAAGCTTTTTTTTGGTCTTGTTTTGATCGGAAGAAAGTGCTTTACAATAATTCTTATAACTACAAAATAGGTTAACAGAATACTTTATGAAAAATAATTAAAATTTTAATAATGAAGGCCAAAGATCATTTTAATAGTGTTAAACTGCGAGTTCGAAAGTTATAGACTTGAAACTTTCAAAGTATATGTAAAATTAGGAGCTAAGTAAGTTTATTTAAAACACCAAGATTAGTTATATTAGCAAAATAACTAGATATTAGAATTTTAGTACTGACAGATTTTTAGTTATTTTTGTGTAAAAGGATTTATAGAAAGAATTTAATCGTATTATTTTTAAATAATTAAGTTATTATTTATAATTATATTACTATTTATAGTAATTATTATATTATTGTTTATAGCAATTATTATATTATTGTTATTTGTAATGATCTGTATATTATTATATTTTCTTGTAAGTTTTATTGTTATTGTGACTTTTTATATAACTACTAATATTATTTATGAATTTTTTAAGAACAAGTTAGATTGCTTATTTTTTGTATTAACAAAAATAATAATAATAATAGTATATTGTTAGAGAAATTTACATATAAGGGTCCAAAATCAAAACTAATTATAGATAAGAGTCTGAAATAAAAATATTTATATATAAAGGTCAATTATTTGAAATTATTGCAAATAAGAAACTAAGCTAATTTTGCATAATATGAATCAGTGATTCTAGTCAATTATAACTCAAATTTAAAACTTGTGCCAATCAAATTTAAACTTATAACTTATACTCATGACTCAAATTTACTTCCAGACATATAAGAAATATATCATTACAATATATTAATAAATCAAATTAGTAATCAATGTATGAGTATAAAATATAAGATACTTATCTTAGTAAATTATCTGTTGTTTAGTTTAATTTCCAAAAATTCACCATTTTACTATTTTAATAAACTTATAATTAGTTTTATAAAATTTTTTGCAGTATTTATTTTTGATCATATCAAGCAAAATACAAATCAGAATAACATTTACTAATATAAAAAGTGTTTTGGATAATTATTCTATTGAATTTTCTTTACCTTATTAGTTCAGAACTATCAAACCCAACATGTTACTTATTGTTTGTCTCATAAACATGACTAGTATATGTTTTTTTATTATTTTAGCAAATAAACATAAAGATAATTACATTTATATTATAAATCTAGTCCATTATAACACAACTTGCTCAACATTTACAAAGATGTTTAAAGCATATAAATTATTTCTTGAAAAGTTTACTATACTGTTAGTTCAAGATATAGTAACACTTCATCTTCATAATATTGTAAACTGTATATATTTTGAAGTAGAGGCTGAAGCATCATACATAGCATCTTGAAAAGTTTAATTACAAATAAAAGATGTGAAGTAGCAGAAATAAATAAAAGCTATTAGTATATTAACTTACTACTAAATAATTTGCTTATAGCAAATCTCAGGAGTATTATAGCATTTAAAATTGATGCTTAAAACCAATTTATATATATATTTTTATATTTATGATCATGGATTAAAGCTGTTGAATATTGTAGACTTGTATTTATTCTTGATGCTTGCTATTTAAAGTCAAGTTATAAAGATGTATACTTTAGTGCAAATGCAGTTGATGGTGAAGGCATATTAGTTTCTATAGCTTTTGTTATATGTTCAATTAAAAATTCTAATAATTGGACATAGTTTTGTGAGCATTTATATAAGGTTCTTCTAGTAATAAACTTAAATAAAACTGCAATTATTACTAATCATAAAAAATATATATATTTTTTTTAAAATATAATATTATAATTTTTTTAAAACATATTAAAAAAAAATTATGTAATGTATCTTGGATGCTACACACTTTATACTTCCAAATGCTTTTTATATGTATTGCATATAGCATATTAAAAAAAATATTAACACTAAATTTAAAGCAAAACTAAAGAAAAATCTGAGTTGTAGTAAAGATTTTATATATAAAAGATTTTAATGATATCTTAGATGAAATCTTTATTATGAATATAGAGGCTGCAATCTATCTTAATAAAATACAATATCTTATATAATATAGACTTTTAGTAAATGCTCTCAAAATAAATACAGTTATCTTACTTCTAATATATCTGAATTCTTAATTTATGATTATATACTGAACATTTTGTAAACCTATTTGAGATAATTATTTTGTTTGTATATAAAGTTAATTCACTTTTTTATGATTGTTGTATAACATATTCTTTTGTGCAGACAATATTACTACCAACTATTGTATAAGAACTTTAGTAACTATTAATAAATGCTGTAATTAAGTAGTATAGTCAAACCTCTCTATAATCACACCCTTGGTTTTAAAAATTTGGTGCTTATAGAGAGTTTGTACCTATATAGAGGTTAAATTTTATAAGTGCTATATAAGTTGGTTTTGAAAATTTATATGATTATAAGCTAATATGACTATAGAGGAGGTGACTATAGAGAGGTCTGACTGTACATCAAATTAACAAATCACTTTTTGAATAAAAAATAATAATAGTAATTTTCATATTATAGATCTTATTTCATTAATTTGTATTTGTCAAGAATTTTAATAATATTAATTTCTGTGTTCACATATGTGCTACCATTCTTAAGAAAAGTTAACAACTATCAAAGTTTATTTATATCATATACTATATTGTCACTTTACAAAATGTTTATAAAGAATCAGTTTATCCTATCAATATTAAAGCTTGTTTTTCTAATAATAAAACTTTATTACCAACTACTATAAAACAAGCAGAATAGCTACAAAAAACTCAATTATACAACTGTAGAGAAACAGTACTAGAAGATTAGAATATATATAAAAATATAGTAAAAAAGGCTATAATATGTCTATTTATAATTAAAGATGCTAACAAAAAATTAAAAAGTTTATATTTATATACTACTAATTGCATTAAAATGTTTCACTAACTCAATACTGATTTTTTTTTTTTAAATAAATTGTTATAATTATAATTTTATTTATTTTTTAATTAAATAAAAAAAAATACTATTGAACAAAATCAGTATTATATATTATTTTATTTTATTTTTTTTAACATTAAGATTCCTGCCTTTGCAGATCAATTTTTTTATTCAAGTATTTAGACACAAATGCCTCTAGGGGCTTCTATACATAGAAGGTTACAACTAGTCACATATATACTTTTGATGCCTAATTTAAGTAGTTTGCCTATATATTACTATACAGATTCTATACTAGGTGTCATATTTGCAAGCCAACTACAGGTCTTGCTTATTTAAACTCTTTATATATGTAATCTGACTTGTGATCATGGGGACATCTTCTAGGTTACACTTATCCAAAATACTTGATGCTTTTGAGACCCTTATAGCTAGTTTATTCTTGACAAGAAACTTACTAGAACCTTTTATATCCTACACATAACTGATCTAGTTTTATGCAATATGCTATAGTTACCTAATACTTGCAGTCATAGAGGTTACTTGTTTAACCACTATGTTATACTATTTCTACTTTTGTAAAGTTCTCTAGAACTTCAGTATCTATCATTGCGATGTCTTCTACATCATTCCTTACTAACTGCTACTTAGAACTAATAGAACTTCCCTGACTTTCAATCCAGATAGTTAGTATGGTATACTTATATATTCTTTTTCTTTAGTGATTCCAGTAACCTGATTGGTCATATGCTCATCTATACATCTTGACATTTAGTTTATCTATTTATCTCTTTGGGAGTGTTTCATAAGTTTCCATTGGTCTGATTATACTGTTGAAAGTTTATGTTATCTCTTTACTCCAGAATTTTCAAGTAGACTTCTAATTCTTCAGTTCTTAGTTTACTGCATCTGGTTTTATTATGAGTTTGTACCAAAGTCTTATATGACACTGGTTATACATTTCTCTATATACATGTAATGTTACATTTAGCATAAATGTCTTGAGCTCTCATTTGAGATGATATGACTTAAGATTATAGATACATAAATTTAACTGATTGTTAAGAGACAGTTTGCTATAATACAAATTAATTTCCAAATTTCATCATAGGTGGGATTTGAATCTTAGACCTGTCACTTGGAGGATGACAACCTGACCATTATACTAGGATTGCCATTCTCTTATATATTACCCTTTTAGTACAATACATTACTTTTGTATATATAATATACTTATATAAAATAACATTAAAGTTTTCTTAAAAATAAATTATGGTACACATTCAACTAAATTAATTATAAACTTCATGTTTCAAAATAATGTCTTGGGATATAATTTGTACAAATACAGTATTAACTTAAATGTGATTAAGATGAGTAATTATAACAATATTATGCTGTAATAATCTTTGATTCTTATTTGTAATAATTTCAAATATTTAGACCTTTATATATAAATATTTTTATTTTAGACCCTCATCAATAATTATTTTTGATTTTGAACCCTTATATATAAATTCATCATATTTTTACTTGTTATTATTAGTTGAAAATCAAGTTGCTTTTGTTTTAAAAGTTGGTTTTTTGACTAATATTGTGTTATATATAGTTATATTTATTAAAACTTTTTTGAAAAGATTGAATGAAAAAACTTCTCCTAGTTGTTTGGAAATATTTTCTTTGTTGTTACTGTTTGACTTACTGTTTTTTCTTTTTATTTGCTTTATTTAATTTGTTCTATTCTCAGTTATCTTCTTGTTGTGCACAAAATACATGTTGGATCAAAATTATTATTATTTATCATTAATATCAACCTCTATACTGTATTCTTTGTTTTTAATTTGTTTGTTTTGATGAAGTATAGGTAACAAGAAATTATATTCACAGTGATGATCTTTAAATATATTTTTATTTATCTATGAGAAATTTAAAAACTCTGCTCGGTCCTGCGCGGAATTTTAAAAAAATCAGGATTTTTTCAGGCCTACCGAATAATTGATTGTGAGGCAATTAATTGCAATTTTTTGAACTCAATTAATTGATTGGTGGCGCAGTCACAATGAGTCAATTAATTGCAATTTTTGTGTAATGAATTATTTGCGTGACGAATAAGGGTTCACTAATGTGTTTAATTAGTAAATCCTTATTTGTCACATATAATGATTCATCGCAACCATGTGATAAATGGTAATTAATTGCAATTAATTGCAATTATTTCGGCATTAATTGGGTTTCATGATAATTTTAATTGATTTTAATTGTATGACGTATAACAAAAATTAATTTTAATTAATTTTTCGGTAGGCCTGGGATTTTTCCATCGCCAGACGGCAGTCATAATTAGTGCACCATAAAAGTAAATCAAAGTTTGAGTTTTAAATCAAACATTTGATCAAGTCAAATTCGATCAAATAATTCATCGAAACGAGAGACAAAAATAAACTTGCATTAAATAAATTCAAAGTATATTACATTTTAATCGGCATAATTTTAAATTTAGGCACATTAATTTTAATCAACATTATTTGAAATATGCATTTTTATTTTGATCATTATTTATTTTGGCTAATTTTCATAATAACTACCTATTTCATGTATTAAAATATAATTTTATACTTTAAATTAAAAAAAAAACATTATTAACATTAATTTATTAGTTAATTGTTTCTTTTCAACCCCTTAATGGCATTCTCAATTTGTTTATAGTTGTCCTTAATGGCATTCTCAATTTGTTTATAGTTGCTTGTTTCTGATTTTTTTAGCTCTTTAATTTGGCGTACAATTCGGTTTTCGAAATTTTTTAAGTCTTCAATATTCAATCTAATTTCTGTAAGAGAGGGCTCTTCTTCAGGGAGTTGAAGGACTTCTTTAATATTCTTTGAAATGTAAGGCTTTTTATAGTCTGACGGATTATTATTTTGAATAGTATCAATTACATGTTCACGAAGTTTAATTGTGTGGCATTCATAAAACCTTTTAAGATAAAAAATAGATAAGCAACAGAAATAAGGTTTTGTCTTTGCATGTAATTAAATAACTTACGCAACAACTGGAAACCAATTTTCTTTTCTTCGTTGATAAGGTAACATATATAATAACTCAATTTCTGCAATAATCTAAAGAAAAATAAACAGTGAAATTTAAAATTCTTTGATTTAAATAACTTTAAATAATTGTACGCTCTATTCAAAAAATACCTCACTTATTAAATTCAAATAGGCAATATGACTGTGTTTATTATCACTAATTAAATTATTAAGAATTCCAATAAATAAATTCATTAAGTAAATTAATGTAAAAAATGAAACTGCAATCATCAAGAGCATTATTGTAACGTCTTCATTTGAAATCCATAAAGAAATAGGAGTTGAATCTCCTAAGATAGTATATTAAATGAATAATTTTTAAGTAAGATTTAAGAATAAGTATTGATAAAACTATACAGCACATTACCTGTAATCATCATGTAATAAGCTGCAACAATAGAAGAACCAAATTGTTCAAACATATTTGAATCTAAATATTTAAATAACGATATAAGTTATTAATAAACATATCTATAAGCAAATTAGCAAAAAAACCAATTATTAGATAAATACCTCGAGATTTCATAGTCGCATATTGTAACAATAGATATAAGGAGCATGCAAATGCAAGTATAATAAGTCCAAATATTATTAAAAAAGATGTTACTTTATCTACAGTATTCATAATCATAGCAAAATAGATTCCAAAAAATTCAACATAACGACAAAAAAGAATAAATTTTAATTCAAGAAATAATGTTGAAAACGCGATAGCCCAAGTTGAAACAGTGCCGCGTTTTAACCAATAATAGAAGTTACTGTAGTAGACATTATAGCACCAAGATCTATTAAAATAATAAATAAGTAAGAACGTGTATATCTTGAACATTTTAATAAAAATTTACCTAGATAATTCCAGATACTTAAAAAATAACTTGAAGGTGAGTAAATAAATTGACGAACTTCAAAATATAAATGCCAAAATCCAAGAATCATGATAATGTTCAAGAGAAGCTTTTGATCATCCCAAGAAATATCATTAGATAAAAAGGAAACATAAAGGAAACTACAAAAAAAAACTGTATAAATTGCCCAAGTTGCAAAATAATATTTTCTGCCATAAGCATTCCATTTAAAACTAAGTAATGCTTCTCCATTTAAATATCCATAAAATTTTTCATTTACAAATTCAATCTCGTTTGAATATGTAAAAAGACTAGGACTAGGTAACAAAAATTCTTTCAAAAAATTGTAATCTTTTGGATAAGAAACAAAGTTTGGGAAAGGAATTGCAAGTATGGTTGAACTATGACCCATATAATTAAAACCAATAATTGGTTTTAGAATAAATTTTCGAAAAAAAGAATGATTTGTTAGAAAATTTTTAAAGAATAGAAAGCTCTGTTGAAACCCAATCCAATAATTCCAAAATCTGGAAATTAATGTATCAAGAATTGATGTTTTAGATAATTGATAATATATTCCATAACTGGAAAGATGAGAAGAAGTAGAGTTTGGAATCACAATATTAGAAGTAACCACGAAACCTATCATAGATAAAGTACTTGCTATAAATGTAGGATAATTTTCTGATAATTCCTTGAAGTTTTCAAAAATAATACATAATAAAGAAATTTTAGAAATAAAATGATTATTATCTTGCACAAACTTATTCATACAACTGTCACCTAAAAATCTAATCCATTTATCATCATTAAATTTAATGAATGTTTTCATGAGAATATTTCCGTAGCAAGTTAAATAAAATTCTTCTTTTATATTATCTTCCAAAAATATTTTGAAAAGCTGTTTTTCTTCTTTGCCAAATTTAATATTTAAATTCATATAGATTGTTTCATAGCTTGAAGCAGGAAGAATTCTTCCCGGAGTCCAGTCTTTAAGGAGACTTTTAAACCTTATCCTTTCAAATTCGAACCCTTCTAAACGATTATTCCAATAATTCCAATAATAATGCATCTTAATTCCAGAATTTTTGTAAGTCCAGATAATTACACCAATACGTGTAATCGTAATGAAATCGTCATTTTCGAGAATTTCACAGGATAGTACATAATTTTTTCCATTAGGATAAAATGATGGAAGAATATCCAGATGCTTTTTTTTTTTATTCATTATTTTAAGACTGACTGATTTATTGTCTATTTCTAATCCCCATTTTAAAAGTACCCCTTGAAATTCTTTTTTGTCAGTATTATATTCATCAATTAAGTTGTTTATACTATCAATTGTGTTTTTAGATGGAGATATAATGCAATTTGTGTCATTCAATTCTTTTCGTAAGTAATAAATCCAATTATCATAATCAGGTACTAATTCTTCAATTAAAACTGTTCCGTCAATCGTATAAATTATTTTATCCGATATTTCATCTGATCGAATTATGTATGGTTCCTTAATTTGAATTTTATGCCTTTCAAAAAGCTCACTTGCATCTATTGGATTTTTTAGGTTATAAGGGTCCATTAAATTATAGTCATCATCGTTTGAAATATATAATAATCTCTCTCCTTTTCTAGAAGCGATCAAATGGATTCTATTGATTACCAATTTTGTAGTGACTAAAAATAAAACCAGAATTTAATATAAATGAAATTTATATGAGCGGTTATTTATTTTAATATGAGGACTTACAAGATGACAGATTTATCCCAGTTTCGGTGGAAAAAACATATACACGTGTTTCCCTAGTTGCCTTATTTCTTGAACACACTACTATTAATTTTTCGTCATTGCTAATTTCAATATTTTCAGGTGTAAAATTCCAATCTATTAAAACACGAGTTTTAATCGATAATTCTTCAACATCCCACATCATGATTTCATAAATAGTATCATTAAATATAATCAATTTGCCTTTGAGAGTAATATAAGTTTTTTTAAAATATTTCAGCTCAATCATTGATTTACAATCCCAACTAATATTATCTTTATCTGAAAAAACATACGCTCTATAATATTTAGCGTTGACCATAATAATATTTCCGTTATCAATAAAGGATAAATAGTCAATTTCCTTTTGGTGATCTGGAAATTTTAATAATATCTCTTTTTCATTTTCAGAATCTAAAATTTCTTGAAAAATGTGCAAAATATGATAAATGCGATTGAATTTATTGAAATAGTAATAATGTTAAATTTATGCATAACTTACTGAAATTATAGGGTTTGTCTCTATAAATACTGAATGAAATATATTTATCTGAAATTGCAAATATTTTTTTGCCATTTCTTTTTATGTGAATCTTGCCAATATTGATTATTTTTTCAGGCTGTTCAATAGGCCAAAGACTAATATTGCCATATTCGTACAACGCAGCAACATATTTTAAATTAGGCGAGCAGACAATTTCTGAAATTTTCATATATTTATATGGTTCCTCCTCTATTGGAATTACATAAGAAATATCTGTCATTTCTAATTACCTTTGATTTTTTAACATGAATAATGAAATTTCAATATTTATAACGTCAGTAAATAAAATAAAATTCAAGCAAAGATTTTAGTCGTAGTTGAAACCTTTGAAGATTCATACTAAGCCATAATCTGTAAGTAAATATTTAATAATATTTGTAAGCCATAATATGTAAGTAATTATTTAGAAATATTTGTGGCAATATATTTTTTAACGTTTTCTGTTTAAAAATTATAGCGCCCGCCCATGGCTCCGCCGCGGAAGTTTTGAAGAATTGCGTAAAATTTGATAATTTCTCATTTTACGTTAACGTTAAATATTAATTGACTGTGCTGTTTGATTTAAAATAATGCACGTGCTTTACAATTTATAGTCAATTAGAACCCGAGAAATATATAGATAGGTCCGATCTAATTTGTTTATTTCATGCCAAATTTACTCCAACAATGTTTATTTTTGACAAAATTTACTATTTAAAAATGTAATATTATATTTCTCAAAAATTATTTTTTTAGTATCCTCTGACCTATCTACGAATAGCTCGGGTCCAAACTATTTATTTCTCATATAAAAACGATATAGTGAACTTTTTTTTTTTTAAAAAAAAAAAAAAATCCTTCGCGAGTTCATTTTGGAGTTTATAAAAGACTTTCAAAGAAAACCGATTTAATTATTTTAATTATTTCTTTTTTTAGAGCTAAAAGACAATCTAAAAATATTGTTTGATGCAATTTTGAGAATATAATGGAGCTATGAAAATTGTGAAGTTTATTTTTTTATAAACGTAAAGTTTGTTGATTAAAGTTATTCATCTTTGCAATGTTACAACTTTAAGCATAAAAAAGAGTTTCACACAAAAATGTCTGTTCTGTCGATCAAAAATATGTCGATTCTCAATCGACACGTGTTATTTTTCAATCTCCACCGAAGTCAGTTATTAGAATTACTAAAGTGATTGATGATGTAATGGCTCTCCTGGATCGAGTATAACTTTTTGATCGAATCTTTACGTTAGCTAAATGATAAATACACGCTATATAATAGATAGAAAGTCGATATGATAAACATTTGAACGTATTGAAAAAAAGAAAAAACCAAAACCTTCCGCATAACTCGAATTTTAAACATTAGGTACTCATACTTTCAAAATTTCTTATACCCATATAGCTGAAGAGCATTATTTAATAAAGCAAGCCGGAGATAATTTAGAGACACATATTTGTTCAATTGAAAGTTTTATAAAATAATTTGCTCTTAAATAAAAATTCGTGTAAAGTATTGTTAACCCTATAGCAAGTTGAATATACAATTCACAAATGTAAAGCTTGTATCACCAGACGAGCTTTTAAAAAAAATTCTATCGATTTGTCCAATAATTTCCAAAGCTTTTCTAAACTACGTAAGTAAAAACCAACTTTTCTAACAATGATAAATGCAGTAATTAGCATTATTATAAACAGTTTAAATTTTGATTTAATATTGTATAGTATAGTATTAATTATTTGGCAACATTTCAGGTAACACTCGAGAGAAGGTACTCATGAAAATCGACTTAATTGCTGCTGGCATTGTACATAATGCCAATTGTAATACTAAAACTAGTTCTTGTCGAAGGGTGTGTCTATGCAGTTGTCTATGCGATCAGTGTAGAAAACCTTTTTTTTTTTGCATGCAAAGTACACCTGAAGTTACAACTTCAGGCAGATATCGATTTCAGGAGCAACAATTCCAATTTTATTTACATTGATTTATTGAATGAACATAAAGATCTTTAATAATAAATGCATTTAAATAAAAGCTAATTGAAAAAAATAGTCTGAACTTTGCTCATTACGACATTTGGCCTGGGCAGTATGCATGCGCAACTGTTCTTATTGTCCGTCGACTCATATTTCTATGCGCTTGATGTCCGAAATTGCGACTTTTATGCTTTTATGACAAAACTATCAAAAACATAATTTCAGCAGTTTCCGTCTGTTCTACTCAAAAATTTTAGGTCTCGAACTCTGAGAGTTGTCTTTTATTTCTGGAGATAACCTCCATTTATATAGTAAACTTTACATATATATGAATAACGCGAATTCTAATTCTTCTAGCTATTCTAATTTTTCTCGTTATTCTTATTTTTCTTACTCTTCCCGAATTCCAGGAATTCCAGAAATTGTACAACACGGTCGATCTGCCCTTTTAAAACGTACGTACGTGCTGTATCACAGATTTTTCACTTTATAATGTATGTACGATATTACGTAATCGGCCTCCTATTCCGGTATAAATGCTTAAGTTTCGATTAAAAATTCAATTTTAGTTCCACCAATAAATTTATAAATACTCACATAATCCTGCCTTTCATTAATGATATCAAGTGAAGATTTATAAAGCATTTAAATAATCAACTTACAGAAACGGCCAGTAAAAGACGAAATTTCACGAAACAAAACTAATCTTTGAACAATAATAAATATGTTACACGACGTTAACGAGTCACAAGGTCTTTTAGACAAAAAAATAATTGAAGAACTATGTGAATTGCATGAAAAAGAATTATTCAAAGGATGTTATGATTTTGAATTTATTAATTCAATAGAAAGTTATTTGGAAAAAAATCAATTAAAGTCAGAGGACTTAATTAATTTGTGCTTAAACAATCAAACAAATTCTATACTTTTAACTATTCTCGCACGTTGTTATCGTTATGGAAAATGGGTCGAAAAGGATGAACATAAATCGTTCATTTATTATAAAAAGTCTGCTGATATGGGAAATTCTTATGGAATGTGTGATCTTGGCGAATTATATGAAAGAGGAATCGGAGTTAAAGAAGATAAACATAAAGCATTTATTTATTATCAAATGTCAGCAGAAATGAATGATCCTTGTGGATTAGATAGACTTGCTTATTGCTATAGAGATGGAATAGGTGTTAAAAAGGATAGAAATAAAGTATTTTTTTATTCTAACAAATCAGCAAATATGGGGCATGCTAGTGGAATGTTGTGTCTTGGCCATTGTTTTCGATATGGAATTGGAACTAAGAAAGATGAACACAAAGGATATATTTATTATCAAAAATCTTCTGATATGGGTAATGCTAATGGAACTTATCATATTGCTTGTTGTTATCATTATGGAATTGGAGTTGAAAAAGATGAAAATAAGGCATTCGTTTATTATCAAAAATCTGCAGATATGGGTAGCGCTAGTGGAATATATAGTGTTGCTTATTGTTATCAAAATGGAATTGGAGTTAAAAAGGATGAAAGTAATGCATTCATTTATTATCAAAAATCTGCCGATATGTGTTATGCTAGTGGAATTTCTCAAGTTGGTTATTGTTATCATTATGAAATTGGAGTCAAAAAAGATAAATATAAAGCATTCATTTATTATAAAAAAGCTGCAGATATGGGAAATAATGTTGCAACATACAATGTCGGTTACTGTTATCATAATGGGGTTGGAATTCAAAATGATATAAATAAAGCGTTCATTTATTACAAAAAAGCTGTAGATATGGGGTATACTAATGGAATGTACAAAGTTGGTTATTGCTATCAACATGGAATCGGAGTTGAAAAGGATGAATATAAATCATATCTTTATTATCGAAAATTAGCTGACAGCAAATCTGATTAAAGCAATACAAACATTAATCAGTTATTAGATCTAAATTTTAAAATCTATACAATTTCATTAGGCTACCAGATATTATCTGATAATATAAAATTTCAATTTACTTATTAGTAAACCTGAATTATATATAAATTTAAAATCTTATAATCTTTCATATTAATATCTTTTTATAATATAAGTATAGTTATTGTATTTTTTCAGTATACATAAATATATAGTTTAGTATATTTCATAAACTAACAATTTTATTAGCTACATTGGTTATTCAAAAAATTTTAAATAACGCTAGTGGTGCTCAACAACATAAAATTTTTAATTTAAGTTTAGGGTTAAAAATTAGGATTAAATCAGTAAAAATTAGAACCAAAATAAAGTTTGGGTAAAGTATTTTTGGAACGTTAACCATTTTATTTAGTATATCCAACGCTGGTAACTTAGACAGTTTTTGGGATATGGCCGTATTTATTTATGTACGGCTATATTTAACATATTAGTGCATCACAAAACTACTTTTTGAACAATTAAAAATGAGTTCTAAAAATGAAATATTTAATTAGAATTTTTTAAAGTATGGATTTCTGGGTTTAAGAACTTAAAAACTATTAAAGTGACAGAAGTCATGCGATCGAAAGGAGAAGTCCCTTTTTGCGCAACATTTTCACGCACAAAAACCAATCATGAAACATATGTCGAAGTATAGTTGTTAGGCGAAACCTAGAGGTTTCGTAAATGGCGAATGGCGAAACCTGGCTTCGACTTTCGCCAAAAAAATTTAAAAAGACGAAATGACGAAACTGGCGAAAGGTGACGAAACTCGAAAAAGACATGAAACTAATGTAACTGTTCATTGTTCTCTAAATCTTACTTCTATATTTGTTCTAGAAGTAAGATGTTATCCTTAGGCACTATTACACACTCTTGATGTTTAACATATATATTAATTTAATAGTATAAAATTTTAAAAAGCATATATAAGTTAGATTTAGCATTGTAGATGTTATATCTGTCGTTTAAAGTAGCTTTAGTTACTCTCTTGATTAGTAAGCCTGCATGTTGATAATTGAGAAGAGGTTTCATGGCTGTTCTAACAGTGCAAGACCACTTTATTAGGTTCCACAGCTGTTTCAGCAGTGCAAGGACCTCCAAGTCAGGCTCCGTGGCTGTTTTAGCAGTGCAAAGCATCATAATCAGTTTCACAGTTGCAATGACAGTGCAAGAACCTATGCATACATTGAGCATTTTATGTTATTTCTTTAGCACAATATTACAATTAATTACCTGATTCTCTTTTTTGTTATAGAAGTTTTCATAATAGTTTACATGCATTTTATGGTTAATGCAACTACCATTTTTTAGTCTTGTTTAAATTAGGGTAGAGTTTTAAGATGATGAACCTATTCTCATATGTTTTTTCATTTGATTAATAACAAAGATAAAGTTTCTAATCAAGAAATAATAATTGTTTATTTTATACTATAAATATTTTTGTAATTGTAATTTAGAGTATGCTATCTGAGTTCTTAAAAATTATAATTAGAATTTAAATAAAGATAGCAATATTGAATAGATTATTAAATATATTGTAATTATATTTAAAATTATAACATTACTATTCTATAGCATTGATCACATATTCAATACTGCAACAATCTATAAATTTGCTAAATGCAAAATATAATGTCAATGTTTCTTACATCTTCTATTTCTGGTTTTGCATAATAACATCATGCAGCTATCTTATATAATTCTATTTTAACTTCAAGTTAATAGTAATAACAGATTTTATAGTATAAACTTTTATTTTAACTCTAATATTTAAATTTTAACCTAATAAGATAGTTATATAATGCAATAATACCAGAAACTAGAAATGAAAGCAAATATAGTAGCTAACAAATAGTTCAAGTAATATACAAATGAAAAATAATTTAGATCTTATTAAATATTTAATATACAAGACATTGTATAATAAATTATTTGGTTTTTAAGTTATTCAGAAAATTATTTTACTATAACCTTTGATATTTATTAATTATTATTTAATAATCCAATAAAAATTCTATAAATAAAATAAAAAATGTTAAATATCAAATAAATAAACAAATTAATCTATATTGAGTTACTAATTTTTGAGTCTAAAATTCTTGCTTTTATTATTATTAGTTATTAAAATATGATATTTCATTCAATTATACTCTTTTAATATTAGAATATTATAACCAATTATATAAAAAATATATAAAATACAATAAATTGCATTAGTAATTAAAAATGATATAAGAATGTAATAACAAATTATGTATTTTTAAAAATAATATATAAATTATTATAAATAATATTAAGTAGTCTTAAAGAAATAATAAATACAAAGTCATATTTATAAATAATAAAATTAGTATTATAAATAAAAATTAAAATGAACCTTAGAAGTAAGAGTGTTTCAATACTTTATTAAATATTAAATCTTATTATAATACATTGTTTATAATAAAACACTAACAATATAAACTTTATAAATTCTTATAATCATAATTATGCATTCAAGTTCTTAATTATATAACTTATTCTGTTTGTCCTTATTAATCTAAAATAATTAAAAACATTAATTACTTATAGTCAAATCTAATTTCTTTTTTATAATGATTACCTATTATATATTTTACAAAATTTTAGATTGTAAAACAACTGAATCACAGTATTCTATATTTAATATTCTCTAATTACTTAAATGTATATATATATCTATTGATCTACTTGCATAATGAATTTATATGTAAAAAATAATCAAAATTTGATAAATCAATTATATAGACTAATCAAACTTAGATTTTATAAACAAATTCTATTTCAAATATCATATATATAATTTATATATTCATTATATTCATATTAGTACACTATTAAATCATTACTTGTATATTTAATATAACAATTATAAATTAATTAGAAGACAGAAGTATTTATAATTTAATTCAAATATTATGACAAATGAGTATATGTAGGTATTTGACAAATTTGGTTCTAAAAGAAATAAAGATAATAGAATATACACAAATTTTAAGTAATTTAATATACTTTATATTTGAAATCAATTATATAATCTTTTTTTTTTTGGTGTTAAGATGAGACCTTACTCATATCTTTATTAATAATTTTAACTGTATATTTTAGTACAGAAATACTGAAATAAACTAAGGGTTGTTTGAAAAAAAATAAAAATTATATGCAAGAATGAGAGCTCAAACTAGTTTATCTGTGACCTAAACTAACAATTATATAACTTTTGATAAATACAAGAATGAATAACCAATAATTGAATAAATTTCTTTTAATAGTTTCATTAATGTTCAAAAAGATGATAATGAGTTTTTAGTGATGTGATTAAATTAAATGTATTATATAATTATGAATATATTATAATAAATATGAATATTATTAACATTAAGGGTTTCATGCATTTTTGATTATAACTTTAGATTTACCAAACCAATTTGAATGAAACAACTATCATAAAATTCAGCTTACTAAGATAGTTTTAATAAGCACAAGTTTATATAATTCTGATTATAAGATCAAAAGATTGAGATGATTTTGATAAAAATACTAATTCTAGTACATATATCTTAATTCAGATTGGCTCACATTATTGTACAAGAAATTTAATATTTCTAATAGATCTATTAGATCTAACATATCTAACAAATCTAATAGATAATTTGAATAAATCTTTTTCTATAAATCATTTTTATACAAAAATAACTAAAAATCAGTCAGTACTAAAATTATTAATATCTAGTTATTTTATCAAGATATCTAACTATAGCATCTTAAGTAAACTTGCTTAGCTTCTAATTTTATATATATTCTGAAAGTTTTAAAAAGATAGCTCTCAAACTCACAGTTTAATACTACAATAACAGCCTTTGGGTTTTTAAACCTTTCTTTTAATTATTTCTTAATAACTAGTTTTATAACCTACTCTATAGTTCTAAGAAAAGTTATAGAGCTCATTTCTTCAATTAAAACAAGGTTTAAATGAATCTAATAGATTTAATATTAATGGAGATACTTTAAAAAATAACTTTAACTCTCTTATAAACTCTTTAAAAAATACTTTCTTATTTACTCCTAATTTTTTTCTCTTACATGATTTTTGTGTAATATTAAATTATTACTACAATTATTTTTATAATAAACTAATTAATATTACTTAAAATATTATACAATTTTTTATTGGTTTTTTTTCTTTTATTAATTTGATTTTGTACACTATTATAAAACTTTTTTGAAATATATAACTAAATTGTTACATTAAGTCACACTTGTCATACCTTGTACTATATAAAGTACACAAAATTATTTCTAAGTTTACACAAAGCTGCAGCAGCTGTAGTAGCTGTGGTAACTGCAATATTATTCCATATCTTTGTCAAGTCAACCCTTACTATTATAAAATTTATATATTAAAAACTTTAATAGTTAATAATAAAAAATTTTACTAAATAATATTAACTTTTATCTTTAAATATATCTGTAGTATTGTCTCTTTTTTATCAAACAGAATATCTACTTTGACTACTCAAGAGCTAGATCATTTTGATCTTGACTATTTCTATAACAAGTACAGTGATCATTATAGTACAATGATCTAAGAAATGCAATCTATACAACTTAAAGTAAAGCTATTTGTATTTAACCTATCTAAATACAATATTGCTAAATCTTTTTATTATTTTAAAACTCCTACTCAACCTACCATTGTCTACTATTATTGTCAAAAATTCTATACTCTTTTTACTTCTAGTAATTTTAATATTTTATCTAGACAAGCAACTCCTTTTTCTTCTTCCTAAAAATCCACATATATGAATATTGACATTACATCTAAACAAGTTAAACAACTTAAAGAAATTATTTCTTAATTACCAATTACAAAAACAACTATTGTTCCTCTATTACTATTTTCATTGAACTATTCTACAACTCAACAAGGAACTTTATCTAGTTTAATACAAACTTCTCAAATCTAAGTACATTTTTATTATGTACATACTTGTATTATTTGTCAAAATAAAAACATCTTATGTGCTTTCTTAGAAAATAATATACACTTATTTCTTGACAAATCTATTCTTATTATTAAGAAATTTTTAGTACATTCTAAATGTATTCACAAACTCAAACTCAAACCTATTATTCAAACTAAAACACTTACTTTTATACAAATTTAAACTGTTCTTGTAATCAAACTTATAAACAAATATAACAAAAACAACAAAATCTATATCAAAAACAACCTATTATCAAGAATCCTTTTATTTTCAAACTTATACTTCTTATTTCTATTATAAATGAAACAATTAATAATGAACAACAACAACAATACTAATAATCAAATAAACAATTCTATAGTCAATCAGCAAGACCTAACCTCAATCCACTATTTGACTAGTTAACAAATTTCTCAGCTATTGATAAAATGCAAAATAATATAAAATTAGAAACTAAGATATTACATTAACTTTTCAACTTCCTTAAAAAACATTTATATAATATTTATTCTAATAAAGTTCTTAAAGAAGTTACAGAAACTAAATATATACTTAAAGCTAGTTTCTATTTATTAATTAGACAAATGGCTAGTACTAGACCAAAATTTCTTATTGATCTAATTCAAAAACACAACTTTGAAACAGATAAAGCTGCAACAATTCCTTTTAATATTTTAGAAAAAAGTCTTAAAAAACTTATTTATATATTCACAATCATCTTCTTTACAAGACTCAATTATTCTAAAATATTTGTTTTCTCTGCTACAATTTTACCAATTAAAACTAAAAACTGTTTACAATTTTGTCATAATTTCACTTGTTTATATTTATATCTTTCTATAATTATTAAGCAATTAACTATACAAAATTTGTTAAAGATATCAAACTCAGACCTAAAAGGTTTAAGATAACATCTAAGGTTACTGATTTTGACAAAGAACAACAATATCTTGAAAAAAATGCATTTTGAGATATAAGGTATAAGATTTAGTTTAGGTTTTGAAGATTTTTTGTGTTTTTCTTTCTGCTTGTTTAATTAAAGTGTAATTTATTTCAGATATTTTATCAAAATAGATAATTGATTTAATATCAAACTGAATTTTAATCTCCCAAAATCTCTTTTTTTTGACAAATATAATATACTATTACTTAAAAACCCACTTAGTCATTTTAATAAATAGTTTGAGAAAACCTTTCCATTATATAGTTGACAATTTTTCAATACACTTAATAAACTCCAACTATCTAACTACCTTAAATATGAATTCAGACAACACTTTATCTTATACTTAAAAAATCTTCTACCAAATAATATCAAATTCATAAAACCAAATAACCTTCAAGAATAATGTCATGAAATTTTTAAATATGCTAATTATTATATATATATCTGAACAGACTCTAAATATTCCTATTTTGAATTAACTAATACAAAAGGAAAAACAAAGAAAGCTAATACTAATTTAAAGAAAACCTTTATACCACAATCTATACACAACTCATCTATACTTATTAAAGATATAATTGAAACATTCTACAGAACCTACTCCAAAGAAGATACTGAAACATGGAATGAACTTTTTCTTAATGCATCCATATTCTATATTAAAGGCAAACATGAAGCTACATTCACAAAACCAATTTCTATTTTAACTATCAATGAACTAGCAACAAAGGCAGAAGAGTATACTTGTTCTTCTAATGTTGTTAAAACTAATTTTAAACAACAAGACTTCTATTTTTATCAATACTTATCTATATACTAAAACACTACTGCTCAAAATCACAATATTGACAAAATAGATAAACAACAAACCATCGAATTTCTTTAGCAAAACTTATTGATACTGATTTTCTAGCTTAAGTCATTACATACTTTGATTGCACATAAAGCAACTCCTCAAATTACTTTAAAATAACTAAATTTTATAAAGAAAAAGCCTTACCAGAGACAGAAACAAACTTACATAACAAATTCAATATTAAATTTGAAATATCTATTTTAATTAAAGAGTTACTCTTTTTAAAAAATAAAGAAAAGGCTCCTTTTCAATAAAATCTTCTGTAGTACTCATAAAAGCAGTCATCACTTCTTAAATTACAATGTCCTCCATTAATAATAGGCCATTTCTAGAAGAGAATAATGTATGTAAACAGGTAGTTAAGTCCATTTATACAGAGAACCAAATTAATAACAGCCAGACTCAATATACAGAGCAGGCTATGACACTTTTTGTAGCTGTAAAAGCCAAGCATATGGTGAGTAAATCTACAGAGAATTTTCTACTTATTTGAATTTCATTTTATTATTAAATATCAAGAAAGCACTACAAGAACCAGTTTACAAAACATTATATAATCCAGACTTATGCTATAATTAATGACTAGCACATCTGAATTTACTTCTACTTTCATCTCTACAAATACTTAATTTCTTTCTAAAACACATCTATCTATACAATTTTACACAATACAATAATTTTAACTATAGGGGTGTGGCGACCTAGTGAAGTGGTCAGGTTGTCAACCCCCAAGTGGCAGGTCTAGAGTTCAAATCCCATGGACGACGAATTTTGG
>CAJVQA010002360.1:0-22220 GCA_910591915.1 Cetraspora pellucida
AGTTGTTGTGCAGTAGAATTATTTAGTTTGGTGTTATTTTTCATAGACTCAGTTACAGGATATTCTTTAAACCAATCAAGGTTATTAGTAGTATCTCGTTGATTTATTTTTGGTTTTTGTTTTTGTTATGAATTGAGTTTTTTGTTTTTCTTTAATAAGAAGAATTTAAGAAGTAGGATTTTTTCAGTAGGCTTCATCCATTGAATTTTGATAAGGGCAAGAATTAGTTTTTGTTTAAGAGTTAAAAAAGGAATAATTTGTTTTTTGAAAGTTAAAGAAGAAGTTTGAGTATTTAAACTAATTAGTTTAGATTTAATTGAAGCTATAACTATTTGCTGTTAAAATGTAAGAGGGGAGGTTTGAACCAAAGGTTTAAGTTTAATATCTAATAGATGAGAGACACAGAGTCTATGAATTAGATTTTGTTTAAAGATTGTACAGATTGTATAGTCAGAAGCATGACTACATTGTTCTGTTACTACACAAGAAATATTTTTAGATCCATATAAGAGGCATGTGTGATAGTGTTGAGAATGTGCAACAATTGCAGAAGATGTAGGATCTATTTGGAAATTAGGAAATAGCATATGAGGTTTGGAAGAAGATGAATTAGATTGTTGTTGTTTAGGAATAGGTGATTGAGGTAATTCATCAACTATTTTTTTGAAACGACTGATAGAGATAGTAGAAGTAGTTTGAATTGTAGATTGTCCGAGAGAAGTAGAATGAGGGATTTTGTAGAACCAGGAAGTAAAGCTAGTATGATATGTTCTACAAAAATATGTAGCAATAATGGGTTGTTGAGGAACTTTGAAATAATGATGCTTTTTTGTTGTATCACAAGTAATTGGATTAACATCTGCTAGAAGCACATGTAACGATTGAGGTTTTCCTTCTGTAATTCCTACACCATGTTGATCTTTATATCTGCCATAGTAGTAGTCAATATCATAGGAGTCAGGGTCTTTAGAGATTAAAGTAGACATAGTTTAGAGTTTAAAAGATAAAAACAGAGACAATAAATGAAATCTTGAGTGTAAGAGAATCTGAAAGATATAGGGTTTGACAAATAAGAAGTGTGACAAATAAGGGATGTGATGAGTAAGGAGGTGTGACAAATAAGAAAAAATGCCAAGTAAGTGGCACAGGGTGTGCAGGCTAAGTGGTTACAATGATCGACATTGAACAGATTTTTGTATTAGTTAATCGAACCAAAAATAAAAAAAATTAAAATTTGTATTAAATTAATTAGTAATATGGCTTTTGGTAGTGATCTGCAAGTGCTAGGCATCCTAGGATATAGGACCCTCCCAAAAAAAGAAAAGAATTTTTGCAAAAAAAAAGAGCAGAAGTTTTGTAGGGGAGTTTTAAAGGTTTTTTGCATAAAACCTTCAATATTAGTTCAATATTGATATATAATATATCAAAATGAAGCTCTAAGTGAGCTCTATCTTTTTGTTTAAGATAATAACTAAGGTTAGCTTAATAGATTATTAAAAAATTTTAGAAAAAGTATTTTGCAGTTTAATAAGTATATCTCACTGTACAGAGGTCCGGGAGATATAAAACCAGGCCGCCTATATGTAAAATTTAGTTGTGAACAATTTTACTTAGAAGGCTGGAGAAGATTTACTTAATAAATTATTTAGTTATTGCCAGTTTATTATCAGAGAATTTTGGTACAAGTGATCATCAAAAAGTGTTAATGATTTGTGTCCCTTTAGTTATTTTTAGTTTTTTTTAAAAGTATGTCTAATTATAAATTATAACTTCTAATTCTGGTTTTAGTTCTTTAATTGCTTTTATTTTTTTTCATTCTGCTTCTAATCTTGCATTCATTATTAACTTGCAAAGCAATCTTGCTAGTATGTTAGCATATTTGTTTTTATATTCTAGATAGTACTCTATTTCTTTACAACTAACTTCTTCAACTTGTATTATTCTTTTACTTGTTGCATCTGTAGCTTTTAATTTTAAAAAACTTCATTTAAATGTTTTTTGTTATAATAAAATCTCTAATTTTCATCACCTATATTGCATTCTTTTTTTTGAGAATCTTATTTCTGTCTGCTTGTTCTAAACCTTTACTAATGTTTTTTATTATAACATTACTATTTGTATATACTTCTATTCACTTTTTCTTTAATACTATTAAGATTACTGTCTATATTACTACTAACTCTGTTATTATTAATGTTTGCCATCCTTTTAGACCTAGTGCTAACTTTTTTTCTGGCTATTTTTTGTTTTATTTGTTTGTACCTATTCTATATACATATTATTTTTAATTCTTGTATCTTCTTTAGTTTTTAAGTTTGCTGTTCTATTTGTATATATTATATACTTGTTTTTGTTTCTCATTATATTTCTTCTCAAAACTTCTATTATTTCTTAACTAATGTTCTTTTTTAGATTTTATTGTCTAATTACTTTTACTTTTAGCTCTTATATTATTCTTAGTATTTTAAGTTTTTGTTTTTCAATTATTAGTTTATTTGCCTTTATTGTTTTTGTTATTTGGTCTATTGCTATTTTGATCTTGTTGCTGTCTTTTTTATTAATATATTGAAATTACATTGATTTTGTTGTTTATTCTTATTTACTACTAGCAGCTATTTTGTAAATATTCTTCTTTTCTTATACAACCTTTGTATTTGTTAATTTTGACTGCTAGTTTACTTTTTTTACTTTGTATTTGCCAATGTTTTGCTAATTTTTTTTTTGTTATAACTATCTTTTTTAACTGTTAATAATTTTGTGCACTATGCATTACCTATTTTTTTCTTTTTTTATTTTCTGAAATATACTTTCATCTTATTTACATTGCTTGGATATTTTGGCTGTTTGTTTTAAAATAACTTTTAACTTCTTTGCTTTTTGGTCTACTAAGCATTTCTAGTTTTATTGCTTTGAACTATTTTGTTTTTTTTTTTTTGTTATTAAGGTAACCTCTTTGGTCTTTTGATTTTTATTAATCACTTATTGGTATTGTGGTTCAATGAACCACTACAGGAAAGTGTACAATTGGCTACACATATAACTTTTCTATATTATCTATTTAAAGAGTCTGCCTAAAGGTTCTTTACCAATTGTTGTACCTAACACCCCTGCTTGAGTATTTCACTTTAAACCCTCTGAACCTGTAACCTGTGTTAATATCACTAGGTTATCTCAGATGCCCAGATCATTGTCTCAACCTTAGAACTAATTTATCTTCGAGGTAAACCCCTCAAAGCCTTCTGTATCCATTTTTACAACAAATCTAGATATTACTATGGCAAAACCAACACTTGCAGTTAGGGCTGACTATTAAACTGCTATGCTCTTGTAGAGTTTATACAAACTATAATATCTACTTTATAGCATATCTGAAATACTTTAGTATACTCTTGTCAGTTCATCAAACTCCCAATCCAGATAGCCAAGTAGGACTTACGACCAGTTCATTGATATATTAGGTTGGTCTAATATCCTTTTCCTCTGACTCGATCCAGTGGCCTGGTTGGTGGTACCTCCCATCTAGAGGTTTTTGCCTATCCAGCTACTTTGACCTTGATATCTGTTTTATAAGGCTAGCCTTTACAGTAGAGCTGTTAAAGATCTAGCTACTTCTTTACTCAAGTCTTCCCAAATGGACTTTTTGTTATCCAATTTCAACAGATTTACATAACTACAAAGACTTATATAGTGTTTGCATCACCTAATTGCCAGTTTGTATTCCTTTGTATAACCACAACCTTGTTCCAAAGGACAATGTCATGTGACCTATTACACAAATGCCTCATGACCTACCAGTTATGCTGGTGTGATTGCCATTACAGGTATCCTAACCTAATCGTTAGTAACAGTTTTCATAATATGAATATTATATAGGTAATTATCCAAATTTTCACCATCAATAGGATTTGAACACCCAATCTACCACTTGGAGAGTTGACAACCTGACCACTTTACTAGGTCACCACACCTCTTCTTTGAACTATTTTGTTTTTTTTTCTTACTTGATAGATCTTAGTAATTTTTTAGTTGTTGCTATGTAATTAAATTCTCTTTTCTTATATTAAGTAGTTGATTTAGGTATATTAAGCCAGCTTCATTTATTCTAGTTTTATTTTTTTTTTATAAGCATATATTTATGAGTTCTTTTACTTTTGTTTTATATCTAAGTATTATCTATAAAGTACCTTTTGTTCTAATATTTATATTAAGCTTTCTTGTTTTTAGTAATATTAGACAAGCTAACTTATTTTTTTAACCTTTTATGTGTTTTGGCATTTTTTTTATTTTTCATATATTTTTTGTTAAATCTGCTCTCTAGCAGCTTTGCATTATTCTTAATTTTGTTAATTGTTTAAGATTGTCTAGTCTGTTTAGTCTTACTAATAGGCTACTTATTTGCTTTATTAATAACTTTTGTTGTAATGTTCTATAGCTTCTAATATTTTTGTGTTCCATTATGCAGTTTTTTAATATTTTTTGCAGATTGCTTTTTTGTTTTACAAGACTTATCATTAGTTAATATATTTTACTTATACTTCTTTTTGACATTTTTGTTAATTGTAGCATATAACTTAATTTTGATATTATTATTATATTGTTTATATGCAATTTGACTTATTATTATTTTTTTGTATCTGAGGTTTCTTATTGTTTAGCTAATTCTTTTTTTAATTTTCTTCTTTACTAGTACTTTACTCATTCTATTATTTAGCTATATTCCTAATAAGCAAACTATTTTGTTCTTTGTTTCTTTTATTATTTTGCTTTTTTTAAAAATTACTTTTTTTTCACTTTTGTATTTATTATTAACAGGTTTGATTTAGATCTATTTATTTCTATATTATTCATTATAAAGAATTTATTTGCTATTTTTAAAATTACTATTAGCTATTTTTTACTATTTGCAATTCACATTGTATTATTTGCATATGCAATAGCTGCTTAATAGTACTTTGTATTATTGCTGCATTGCATGCCTTTTTTAATTTGCTGCTCTATTGTATAATTTAAGTCTTCATCTTCTTGTACTTTTTTTAATAATAAATTATAAAAAAGCTGCCATATTAATAGAAATATTACTTAATCTTAATTTATACTGTCTTCTACTATTATTTCTTTTGTTAGACTGTAAGTTGTAATAATTTTAAGTTGTTTCTTATAAAACAGGTTTAAGATATATTTCATTGTTCTTTTAGATATTTTAGTTTTTTGTAGTGCTAATTTTAAGCTCTTCAGTAGAACTAAGTTAAATGCTTTTTTATATTTTGCAAAAGTACCCAATCTTCTTTATTTTTCTCTTTTGCTTCTTCTATTATTATGTTAAGAATATATACTGGCTACTCTGTCAAGTTGCCTGGAAGGCCTGCATAGTTTAGTTCTTTAAGTATTTTTTTTTCTATAAATACTTTGACAAGCCTTTTTGTTATCACTTTTGTTATGATTTTTCTAAAAGTTTCTATTAATGCTATTGGTTAAATATTGTTTAGACTATATTTTTACTTAATATTTTTTGGTATTGAATAGATCTGCATTATCTTCTATTTAGTTGGTATTTTTTTTACTTTTAAACATAGGTTTGCAAAACCTCTAAATACTTCTTATATTTTCTTTTTTGCTTACTTTATTAAAATATAACTTATATCTAATATGCCTAGAGATGTTTTTGTCTTTAGTTTTCTTAGTATTTCTTTTTATTTTTTTTCTTTAATTTTTTTTCAACTTCTGTATACTATTTTTTTTTAATGTTTTCTTATAATTTATATATATATTTTTTACTCTTCTGCTATTTTTTCTAATTTAGTATTTCTTTTTTTAAATTGCTTCTTGTAATGTTCTACTACTTCTGCTTTAACATCTTCTAGACCTATTAGCAGATTTGTTTTTTTTTCTACTTGTTTAATAAATCTGTTAAGTATAAGACCTATTTAGAAAACTAGCTATTATTTTTCACTAGTCTGGTTTAATTATTTTATACCTTTTATCTATGTTTTCTTCTATTTGTTTTCTTTGTATTCATTCTTAATCTTTCTTTTTCCTTTTTGATAATAACTTTTTCTAACCTTTTATATCTTCTATCTATATGTTTGATCATTTTATTTTTTTTTTTGAACTTTGACAACAATGCTAGTTGGTTTATTAGCTTTTTAATTTGATATAATACAAATTTACAATTACATTTTTAGAATCTATTATTACTAGTACTATATACTATCTAACTTTACACTACTAACTTCATTCAGTTACCTATATAGCACCTAAGTGCATGTTTACCACATGTCTGCATACAGTTATCTTAACAATCACTTGCAGTCAGTGCATACCATTAAACTACTACACAGACAAGGATACTTACTGAACTTAATATGATATCCCAAATGTCAGAAATACTGTTTTCTGTAAATTGTACCCATATGTCCCACTTATATGTTTTACTTAGGCTTATTTCTTCTGCCTCTTAATCTAACTATATCTAGTATTACCTTGTTCTCCATATTTCTTACCTTTTTGTTACTGTACCACTTCCAAATTAGTTCTACTCAGGTATGTTTGATCCTTATGATCTTTTTATCTTTGATATGCCTGTTATTGATTTCTCTAAGTTGTTTCAACAATGGTTCAGGATTTGCAAAGAACCTATATCTCAAGCCAGATCTGCTGCTGCCATTGGTCTTTTTGACTAATCTGTATCTTAAGCCAGGTCTGCTACTACCATTTCTGCAGATGCTTCAGGTCTTAATATTAACAGTAACTTGATGCTGCATTTAATTTTCAACATAGTGCTCTCTTCTATGATAAGGACTGATACTTGTTATGCTTACAAACAGAACAATTTTGGTTATACCTAAAGAGTTTCTCCAACCTCAGTAATACTATATTATCATATATTGCAAGCTCTCAGCTTATTCGATAATACCTGCAAAACAATTCTGATTATGCCTCAGGAAGTTACACTGACTCTAATAATGCCATACTACTTTGTAGATCTTATTTCACATTGGTTGATTGATCCTAGTCTTGTTCATCATAGACTTTCATATAGATATGACCAGGAACCTGATTTGGTACTATTATATTGTACAAGGAAGTTATATACCAACCTCCAAGATTTTTCCCTTTTAAAATTAGATTATTTGGCTGTACTAGAGATGCTTCCAATTTTTGGTTAGACCAATCCTTTATCGCAGTTCATTCTCATGTTTACTGCTTCTTTCACTATTCCAGTCTTGATTACTTTCAGAATACTCTTCCAATCAAATCCTCTTCTTGAATCCTAATTAAGACTTATTTGCACAATTTGTTGATTATCTTTCCAAGCAAATACCCCACAAGTTGAGTGCAGGGATGTTGATACTGCCTATAAGGATGTTGGTATTGCCTATAAGGATGTTGGTATTGCCCTAATATAGAAAGACATTCATATGATTGGTTAATTTTGTAGATCTACCTGTAATTATCCATAATAATTAACCAATCAAATTACATAATTTTTAAACAATTTATCATTTTAATACTATTAAAAAACAAAGAAAACAATTTATCATTTTAATACTATTAAAAAACAAAGAAAACTTTGTATAAAGAAGCTTATAAACTAATAAATTTTCACAAAAAATATTTATCTTAAGCACCTAGAGAATAGATAGATACATATAAAGTAGGTAAATGTGATATTTATTACTAACAAACCTGAATTCATTAAAGAATCTACAAGATATAAGCCAAAACTTCTAATTTATAATTGACAAACACAAATATACTATGAGAACCAAACAAATTTAAAAATTACGCTAATCTAATTTGAGTACTAATTTTAAAAATATGCTAATCTAATCTAAGTACTAATTTAACAATGAACTCAAGTCTAAGTATTAGACATACCAAACACTTAGATCTATACAAAAAAGCCAAATTTAACAAACTAATTTCTATAAAATCTCATTGCAAGATATAAAAATATTAAGATTTAGTCTTAACATAATAACTTAAACAGCACTTAAGTGGCAATAAAAAGTTTTTTATTGCATAAAACTTATGTTTTGATTGCCTTTTCAGTCTTTTTCAGTCAACTATTTTTGAAATTTAATAGTTAGTATAGTAATATATAGTAAAGTATTTACTTCTAAGTGAAGTTTGCTAGGTTACTGATTATTTTTGATTATTTTTATATAGTGAATATTAACTCTCTTCCACACATATTGGTGATATTAATGATAGTTTTTAGTTAGTGAAAAATTATGTTCTTAAAAAGTACTTTAAAATGTATAAATAAGTTATCCAAGCAATTAATTTATATCAGCCAATTATACGAAAGTCTTTCTATATACTACTCTAGCCTAATAAACTTATATGTGCAATCTTTTAATAACTGTAATCTTCTGTAACAACCACTTGTTACACATAGTGCTTGCATTTCACGATTGGGTCTCCTTCTAAAAATTCTTATTTCTATCACTTAGACTTAACTACAAGGCTTTACATTCAATTACAGGCTTCTTATTAGGTTACAAAAGCTAAAATTTTTCAATTTTGCCTCCAGTCAGACTTGAACTGTTAATCTTGACTGTGGAGAGTATGAGAGCTTAACTACTAAACTATGAACTCACACCCTTTTATGTTTAATCATTGCCTTTATAACTTTAATAGTTTTGCACTAATTTTTTTGACTAATGTTTTTAATTGTTTATTTATTTTACTTCTTTTTTTTACTGTTAATAATTTTTTTTTTTTTGCCTTAAGCAGTTATGCTAGTACTTTATTAAGATTCTTTTTTTTTTTTTTTTTTTTTGCTTTCGCTAAGGCCGTAGTTATCGGCAGCTATTGCCTTTATTGTATTTTAATTATGATCACATAACTTGTACAAGATGAGTATACAACTAGCCACATGTACAACTTTTGGTTGTCTAATTTAAGTAGTCCGCCTGCACAGCAGGTTCTACACTAGCTGCTATACCTGCAATCTACTAGGAGATTACCTAATTTAAACACTCTGATCCCTATACTTATACCGACAAATAGTGCACAAGCTCCTGTACACCTAAGTGCCATCTAACCTAACCATGACCTTCCTGTTTGTACATCCATCAAACCATTACACATTTCAGAGTACATCACCTAACTGTAAGGCTCTAGGAGGCCCCCTGCTAACTAACTACCCATGTTTAGTATCTTGTTAACAGGGCTCGCCCTTGCAGAGTTCACCCAGACCCCAGCACTGACTTCATAGCATATCCCTAGTACTTTTAGTATACCCCTGTTTCCGACCTCAGACTCCCAATTCAGATAGCCTGGTAGAACTGTGACCTGTCCCTGGTACCCCAGAGTCTGCCTCCCAAGGTCCTTTTCCTCCAGTTTGAGTCTTCCAGTGGCCTGGTTGATGGTACCTCTCACCTGAGGTTCTTGCCCGTCTGATTCCTTTCACATTGGTATCCGTTTTCTAAGTCTAGCCTTTACAGTAGTACTGTCGAAGATCTGTGTTACCTCTTTACTTAGGTCTTCCCAAGTGGGCTTCCGGTTATTCCAGTTCATGGATTTACATGGCCACAGATACCCCATAACCTGCCAGTTATCTGGTGCAACCGTGTTACAGATACTGATCCCAACTGATCGATAGATAGCCATCACCGTAGTACCGGTTTCAAGGACTTATCTTGTATTTGCACTGCCTGATGCTAGTTTGCATTCCTCTGTGTAACTCCAACATTGCACAGATGCCCATATACACCAGTGTAACATAGGTGGTTTTTCCAAATTTTCGCCGTCAGTGGGTTTTGAACTCCCAACCTATCACTTGGAAGGTTGACAACTTATCCACTTCACTAAGTCACCACACCCTTATATTATTAAGATTCTTAAAACTAAATACATATATAATTACAGAAAATTTCCCAATATTTAAGTTTAGCATCACTTGGTTACCTTAACAGTACCTAAGTGCAACCTGTTGCACTATTTCAGTTAGAGATAGACTGCTTATCTAACTACTTAAAGCTATACCAAAAGGGTCTTCTCTCTTCTGTAACAAGCATATTAATTGTCTTTCAAACTTCTTTTTCTCTTTATCTTGTTTTTTCTATTTTTTCTATTTTTTTCTTTTCTTTTTCTTTTCTTTTTATTCTTTTGTCTTTTCTTTTTGCTATATTCTCTTCTACCTGAATATCTTTTTTATTTTACTTGTTATATTAACTTCTTTTTCTTATTTTTGTATCTTTTCATATCAGATTTTTCATATTTGATCATAGAAAGTATTTTATATTGTTCTTGTTACTGTATTAAAACATTTCTTTACTACTTGCTTACTTAGCAGCTTATCAAGTTTTTTTCTTACTTTTACTGTAGTTAGTCCTTTTATTAGCATCTTTCTATTTGTAACTTCTTCTGCTTCTATTTTTCTGAATAGTGCTTTGTATAATACTTGTACTAGAATTTTAATTTTTTCTTCTTCTTTAAGCCCATTCTATGCTGTTGCTGTTGAAACTTTTTGTATCTGTTTTCAAACTTTTTTGTTTATTACAGCTTGCTAAGTATTCTTGGGTTTTGTCTTTACCACTTTAACAAACTTGACATTTTGTTATCATGTATATTTCTAATTTTCTTTTATTTAGCTCTACTAGTATTAGTAGATTATTTATTACATACTTAATCACTGTAGCTCTTCTTGTGCTTAGTTTTCTTGAGGTACAATGTACTCCTTTTGTTCTACTCATTTTCTTCCAAAAACTTAATCAGTTGTAAAGTATGTATTTTGTTTCTGGTTCTAGAATTCTAATTGATTTTGTATCTCTTCAATTGGCTTTTATTTTAGTGTTCACAATTATTTTGCAAAGAAGTCTTACAGATATATCTATTCTTTGGTTTTTCTACTCTAATTGGTATTTTATTTTTTCATATTTAAGTTTTTCTATCTGAATTACTTCTTTGCAGCTTGCTCTTTTTTTTGCTAAAAGATCTGCTCTGTCATTCTATTTGTCTTCACTGTGGCTTTTAACTTTAATTAATTCTATATTAGCATTTTTCTTTTTAACTAGCTTAGTAATTTTTAATATCTACATTGTATTTTTCTTTTTCAGAATTTCTTTATCTTTTGTACTTTGTAGTGCTTTACTAATTTTTTTTATTCTATATTGCTATCTGTATAAATTTCTATATTTTTTCTTTCAGATACTGTTAGAATTGCTATTTATATTGCTATTAGCTTTGCTAATATCACTGATAGCCATCCTTTTAGGCCTAGTGCCACTTTTTTCTCTAACCAGTTGGCTTCCTCTCCTACTTGTACCTATCTGATACCCATTCTTTCTATATTGGTTTTTTTACTTTTTTTGTATAATGCTTTATCTATATAAAAACATATTTTTTTTTGTTTTTTTTTTTTGTTTTTTGTTATGATTTCTATTAGTCATTCTATAAATACATTATCTAATCCTTGCTTTCTTATTATTTTATCTCTACTTCTTCTACTTGTTTAAGTCTAACTAATTCTTTTTTCTCATTTCTTCATTTCTCTATTGTTTTATTTTCTTTTAGTTAGTCTATTGTCGCATTAATTTTGTTGTTTTTTTTTTTATTATTGATTCTGGAATAGCTTTTATATTGTGATCTAGTTAGACCCATTTTTCACATCTATCTATTATCTGTATTTGCATGTTTTTACAGCCTTTGCACTTGCTTATTTCTGTAGATATTTTTTTTTTCTTTGTGCATTAACCAATACTTAATTAAAATTTTTTTTTTTTCTTAGTTACTTTGTCTAGTTGTTGATTGTTTTTTGGCCTATATATAATCTATTCTCTTTTTCTTTTGTCTTTTGACATTTTTGTCTATGTAATTTTTAGTATTTGTATATTATAATTGTTTACTTTATATTGATTATATACTTCTCTGTTTGCTTGCATTATTAATATCTTTTCCTCAATTTCACTAAACTATTTTGACTTTTTTTCTTTACATAATCTTTCTTAAAGACTTTTAAACTGTTTTCATGTAATCAAGTTTTTGTTTTTTGCATCTATCAGCTGGTTCAAATATATTAATCTCTAACTATTTATTTTTGTGCTGTTCACTTTTCATGTTTTTGCTTTTATTATATCTCTTATTTTGTTTTTGTATCCATACACTCTTCATAAGCATTCTTTTGCTTTAATGCCTATACCTATATCTTTTGCTTTGGCTATTGTTTGACATGCTAAATTGTTCTTTCAATGTTTCTTTTCCTCTATTACTGTTTTTGCATCTTATATATCTTCTGTTAAATCTGCTATTTGGCAACCTTAAGCTATTCTAAGTCTTGTTAGTTTACCTAAGTTATCTTTTTTGTTCAGTCTAGAGAATATGCTGCTTATTTGTTTTGCAGTTATCTTTTGTTTTAATGATTTGCAGTTGCCAAGGTCTTTGTGTTCTATTATGCAATTATTTGCTATACATATCATATTGCATTTGTGTTTTACCAAGCATATTAGAGATTGATGTATTTGTTAATTATCTTTTCTGTCATTTTTGTTAATTATAGCAAATATCTTAATTTTGAGATAATTTTTTTGTATCTAAGATCTTTAACTGTTTAACTAACTACTTCTTTTGTTTTTTTCTCAACCAATGACTACTTCATTCTTTTTTTTGTTCTTCTCATATTCTGCTTTGCCCAAAGAATATATATATATATTTTTTTTAAACTTAGTGTTCATTATTATAAGTTTTGACTTAGATCTATTTACTTCTATATTATTAGCTTTGAAAAATTCTTCTGTAATTTCTAAGATTCTTAATAGTTGCTTCTTGCTATTTGCAATCCATATAGTATCATTTGTATATACTATTGCAGCTTGTCTATAGCTTGCAATAGTATTGCTATATGTTTTTTCTTCTATTTTCTGTTCTATTATATAGCCAAGTGTTTTATTTTCTTGAATCCTTTCCAGTAATAGGTTGTAAAAAAGGCACTATATTAGAGGTAAGATTACTTTGCCTTAATCTATTTCATCTTCTACTATTATTTCTTCTGTTAGGCTATATGTTGTAATAACTTTTAATTGTCTTTTAGAGAAAAGATTCATTATGTATTTTTTTATTTTTTGTAATATTTTGACTCTTTTGAGTGCCAACTCTAGGCTCTTTAATGGGACTAAGTCAAATACTTTCTTATATCTTACAAAAGTATCTATAATTCTTTATTTTTCTCTTGAGCTTCTTTTATTATTATATTTAAAATATGTATTAATTGTTTTATTGAGTTGTCTGACAGGTTCACATAATTTGGCCCTTTGAGTATCTGTTTCTTTATATATACTTTGTCTAATCTTCTCATTATTACTTTGGTGACCACTTTTTTAAAAGTCTAATTAATGCAATTGGTCTTATATTATTCATACTATAGCCCCATTCAATATCTTTTGAAATTAGATATATTTGTGATATCTTCTATTTGCTTGATATTTTACCTTTTTCTAATATAAGCTCTGCAAATATTCTAAAGATTTTCTGTATTTTTTTATTTGTGTGCTTAATTAATATATAGCTTATATCAGATATTTCTGAGGCTATGTCTGTTTTGAGTTCTCTTAGTATTTCATTCCATTCCTTCTTATTTATTTTTTTTCACTTCATTATATTATAAGTTATTAATCTAACTTTTTGGTTCATATATCTCTTTCTATTCTTCTGATATTTCTTCCAACTTGGTCTTCCTTTTTCAAAACTGATTTTTATAGTATTCTTCTAGGTTTGCTTTAACTACATTCAGTTCTTTTATTAGTTTTTCTTTTTTTTCTTCTTGTATCATAAATTTGTTAAGGACTATCTTCTTGTATAGTCTATTAAGAAGACTTACAATTATTCTGCCTTGATCTGTTTTAATCATTTGAATCTTTTGTTTATATTTTCTTGAATCTGCTTTTTTTGTAGCTGCTCTTATTCTTCTTTTTCTTTTTTTTTAAGTATTCTTTGCCAGCCTTTAATATCTTCTATCTAGGCCTCTGACCACTATTTGTGCAATTCTAATAATATTACTTCTATTTTTCTTTCTAATGCTTTGAGTTTTTTGTTTATTTCATCTCTTTCTTCTTCTTCTGCCTTTTGATTTTCTTTCTTTTTGCCTTATTGATTATATATTGCAGCTCTACAATATACTTATGTTGCTATTGTTTTCTTTGACTTTGCCTTTTGTTTATCTTTATATTAAAAATCTTCTTTTTTAAAATATGTTTGTTTGCTGTTTCAAGTATAGCACTTTCTATTGTTTTCTATATATCATTTATTGTATTTGTTATACAATTAGTGTCAAGGTTATCTTCTAACAGTTGTTTTATTGCTTTCTTCCATTCTAGCTGGCTCTGTAGTTTTATTATATACTTTTCTCAATGTTTTTGTTTTACTTCATTATATAAATATATTGTTCTTGTTTGGTTTTTACTTTTAATTCCTGTCTTGCTGTTCTTTGCTATTGCATGTTCTAGCCAAATTTATGTAATTATTATTTTGTGATCACTATCTGTCAGTTCTTTTGCCTCTTCTATTTCTGCTTTTTGCAAATCTGATGCAAGAACTTCTGATATTCATATATAGTTTATTCTTGTTGCAGTGTCTTTGTTTGACTACATATATGCTTTTTTTGTTGAATGAAGACTTCTATATGTATTTGCAAAATCTTGTTTTTTAAGCTAGCTGAATATTGGTAACTTTTTGTAACTTGTTGTTTGTAGATGTTGTTTATCTAATATATTGTTTATTGTATAATTGAAATTTTTGAATATAATTATTTGTATGTCTTTTTTTTTGAAACTATTTTTACTATTTTCTGTTGTATGCTTTTGCTAATCAATTTATCATTCAGTAGTATATACATTCCTATTACAATTAGCTCTAATTGTTTAAAATACATTCATATTTCTATTATATATTCACTGCTTCTTGTTATAGCTCCTATATGCTTTCCTATTTTTCATCTATCAATATTCCTATATTTGATTCTTTTTTTTTGTCTTGTGCTGCACTAATTCAAAACTCTTTATACTATGTGTTTAGACTATATAAAAGAAACTTTTTTTTTTTTTTTGCCATGTTTATCTTTACTATAACTAGAATTGTTATTTCTTTTTTTTTTTTGCCATGTTCATCTTTACTATAACTAGAATTGTTCTTTCTTTTTTTTTCATCTACTTGGCCAGATTTTCTAGCTTTCATTCCTTGATCTTAAGTTTATTAATATTGTGGCATGCTATTTTAAGTTCTTTTCTGGCTTTTTGTCTTTGCTTTTCTTTAAGCTGATTATTTTTTAACACTATTATATCATCTTCTTTTTCTTAAACTTTTCTGCTTTTAATTTCTGTTAGATAAGAAGGTTGTTTTAGTTGTCTCTTCTCGAATGCTTTTTTTTTGTTTTGCAGAAATTCTGTAATCTTCTTATCCATATTTGTATTTTCAACTGTAACTATTTTTAGGAGTGTTGGGCAGGCTGAGCCTGTCCTTCACTTATCATTTCTAACTTTTCTAATATGTCTTAAAGTATTTTTTAATAAAGCTTAATTTTCTTTTAAACCTCTTCTGTCTTTATGCTATTTTCTTTGTTGCCTTTTTTGTTCTTCTTTTTAGTATTTTTTTTTGCTTTAATTTCTTGTTTGTCACTCGGCTTTCTATAAATTCTAATTTTTTTTCTTCTTGTTTTTGTACATTATATTTGTATTTGTTTGTTTCTTCAGAATTTGTGTATTCTGCAGCTACTTCTTCTTTTAACTTCTAATATAGTATATAGTTATAATCTCTTATTAGTTTGCTCATAACTTTCTTTAAATCTATGTTATTTGTAAAAGTAACTGTTGCTATACTTCTTGGGTTTTCATTTTTGTTTGAAGAAATATATACTGCTTTCACTCCTTTGTTTCTTAGACATCTTAGCAGCAAAACCTCAGAGACTCCTCTTGCTAAACTTATTAGTTTAGCAATATGTTGTTCTTAGTTCTTTTTTTGTATATAGTCTTCATATCCTCACATTACTTATACTAGATTGTTATTACCAAATAGTAATGCTCATTGGGCTCTTTTTTTTTCTAAAAATGTGGATTGTATTATTGCTAATGCCTTAAATTTTGTGTTCTTTTGATTTTAATCACTTATGCATTTTGTATATTTCTACAAATAAATTTGACTTCTTTCTCTTTTATATTACTAGAAGGTTCCAAATTATTAGAAATTTGTCTGTTTTTTTTTCTGTTTCTTTTCCTTTACTCTTCTTATTAGGTATTTTTGTTGTAAGGTTTTTCTTTTTTTCTGTTTCTGTATAATACTTTTGTTTTAATATATTGTTTTGTTCTTGTCTTTTTATCTTTTATAGCTTCTGCTATTGTTATGTCTTTCTTGTAGAGTTCTTTTATCATTGCTTTTTTGCTGCTATTACAGTTAAAGTCTAACTCCATCTATTTGTTTTTCCTTATTACTTTTCTTTGACTGACTTTATATACTTATTTTCTTCTAGTACAGTCTTTATATATTGCAGTCTTTCTTGAACTATGTTTCTTTCCAGATTACTAGTTGATATTTTGGCTTTGTATGAGTTGTTGTTGCTGCATTTCCTATTTGCTGAGGCCTATACACTATGTTTTAATAGGATTTCTATTACTTTTTTGTATTGTGGTTGTTCCTTCAACTTCTTAGTTTGTAACTTTTTTATTTATTGTCTTTCTGTTTCATCAATAGTTTTTTCTTTCTTTTTTTTTGTTTTGTTTTCTTTTTTTTCTTTCTTTTCTTCCAGATGTTGTCTTCTTCTTTTACTGCTTTCTACTTTAACATCCTTGTTACTTGTCATGATTTCTATTCTTTGCATCTTGTCTTCTTCTTTAATATTCTCTTCTAAATTCATATTTAAAAGAAATTTTACTGATTTTGGATTTAGGCTCATGTTTCTGATTTTCCTAGCATATTCTTCTATATTTTTGTTTTGTAATTCTATACTATTCACTTTTCTAAATGCTATTACTATTTGACCATATAGAAGCAGATTATATACTGTAATTCTGTCTACATCTTTTACTACTAAGCTTTTTGCTATTAACTCTATATCATCTAGACTTGCTGTTTTTGTTGTATTTAAAACTTTAATAATTTTTTTGCTGTCTATATATTTTATTACTTTTGCTCTATAGTTGCTAATATATCTAAGTAAACTTTGTGTTTGTGTACCTTCTATATGCTCTAAATCTTGTTCTAGTCTACTTTGCATATCTAGTTTTATTATCTGTTTCTTTGTTTATTTTATTGTATATATTGTTTATTTTCAAATTTGTACATGTTGTATTTGTTTACTTATTGTTTACTCTGATGATTGGTCATGTGTTATTGTCTGTTCTTTTCTGTGTCAGCTGTAGTTTTCTAGAAAATTCTAATTTTTTTAAATTTTCTTTATTTTTTGACAAAAAATGATACTATATCTTCTGGTTTTTTTCTTTTATTGCAACTTTGTATTTTACTTATATATTTTGCCTATCTGCTTCTTTTTTCTTAATGCTTTTTCATATGTTTTTTATACTGTTTATTGAGTTATTTATGATTTTGTGTTTTGACTAAATTTGTAAAATAGAATCAGAGAAAGAGTTTGATAATAATGACTGTTACTGTTTGAGTTTTTCTTGTTTTTGCATGTTTAATTAATTTTTAAAACTTAACAATACTTTCTTCTTGTTATTGTTCTCTCTAACTTATTTTTCTGTTTGTTATTGTGTTGTATACTTATTTTTTGAGTATGTGTTTACTTGCTGCTATGATAATTGCTTCTTCTATTATATTCATATATTGTTTATCTTTTTTGCTTTTTTCTCTTTATTTTGTTCTTTTTTGTATATGTTTTTTAATATTTTCTTTATTTCTAATCAGGTTTGCAGCTCTTGTATATAATTTTTCTAGTCTTCTAATTTTGCTTGATCATATAAATAAGTATACTGTTCTTGATTATCTTTTTTTTTTAACTTTTGTCTTGCTTTTTTTTACTATTATATATTTGATCTATATTTTAGCCATTACTATTCTGTAGTTATTCTCTGTAATTTCTATTATCTCTTCAATTTCTGCTTTTTGTTAACCTAAAATTAATTTTTCTAATATTTATATATAGTTAATTCTTGTTACTGCTTCTTCATTAGACCATATATATTGTTAACTTATCATATTCATATCTCTATATATATCTCTAAAATCTTGTTTTTTTAACTAATTGAAGATTAGCAGATTTTTGTAATTTATTGTTTGTAAATATTGTCTGTCTAAAATATTGTTTATTGTATAATTAAAATTACTCATTACAATAATTTGTGTTTGTCTTTTTCTTTTCAAGACTGTTTCTATGATTTTTTACTAAATATTTTTCTTTACTACTTTATTATTTAGTGGTATAAAACTATAATTACTACTAACTTCAATTGTTTAAAGTATAGTATTATCTCTATTATATATTTACTTATTTTCTTAACTTTATTTATATGCTTTTCCTATTGTTCATCAACTATAATTTCAATGTTTAAATCTTTTTTTTTATCTTTTGCTATGTTTGTCCAGAATTCTATATATTTTTTACTAGCTGCATATGTTAGAAATTTTTTTTTTTGCTTTTTATAAAATTTGTCTCTATGATTTCTAATATTGTAATTTTTTTTTCTTCTGCTTAGCTAAGCAGATTTTTTAATTTCCAACTTTTGGTCTTAAGTTTATTTATATTATAATATATTAATTTTATTTCTTTTTATATTCTTTTTATTTTTTTTTTAGTGATCTTTGTTTTGTATTTGTACTTTTAGATTCTTTTTTCTCTTTATTATATATTTTTTCTTCTTAACAAAGAGTTCCTACTTCTTTTCTTTTTTTAAACATTACTCTTTCAATTTACAAAAACTCTTCAATTTTCTTGTCTATATTTATTGATTCAACTGTGATGCCCTTAGAAGCAATTGGCCAAACTACTTCTTATATCCAGCTGCATTTTTTCTATTCTGTCTAGTCTGTTTGATATTTGACATAAAACATCTTTTATTTGTACTGTCTTTATATAATCTTGCAGAACTGCTTTGATTTTTTTTTTCTTTAAAGTATTTTTTTTACTTCTATATTGGCATTTCTGTCTTTTAACCATTCTTCTATATTTTGTATTTGGGGTTCAAATCTATTTCACCATATCTTTTACTTGGTTTTTCTTGTTTTATGTTTCTGATTCTTAATATTTCTTGTCTTTTATTATTTATTTTTAATCTTTTTTGTTTTCTGTCTTTTGACTTATCTCTTTTTTGTACTTTCTTTCTTTTAGGATTTTTTCAACTTACTTAATAGTTGTTGTACTATATTAGTGTTGTTTGGGCTTTTTTTGCTACTAGAGCATTTGCAAAGATAATTATTGCAAACTTCTTTTAGTTTACATTTTTGTTGTATAGGATGTATACTGCTTTTGCACTCTTGTTTTTTAAACATTGTAGCAGAAGCACTTTTGAGACTCCTTTTAAAATATCTAACAATTTAGCTGTATATTGTTCTTGCTTATCTATTTGGTCATAATCTTCATTCTTTTCTGTTATATATGCTAATTTGTTGTTATTAAGTAACAATATTCATAAAATATTTTTTTCATTTTCTAAGCTTACTACTATTACTGCCAATGTCTTGTATAATAATTTCTTAACTCATATAATGTTCAAGTCTTTGAATTTTTTTTATATATATATATTTTTTTATTAATATTTAGTAACAGATCCCATATAGTTAATTATTTTTTCTTATATAGCTTCTTTTCTTCTTTTTTCTCTTCAAAATTTTTTATTAAAATGCTTTTTTTTGTAAAATTTTTTTTTTCTTTTTTTTGTTTTCTTACTTCTCTTGTTTTTTTTGTTTTTTTTATCCTTTTTTATTTGCTTTATATTTTCTTTTTTTTCTTTTAGTATTGTGTTTTTCTTATTGTTCTGTTTTTTGATTTTTATTCTTATCCTTTTCTGGAATAAGTTTAAGCCATTCATCATCTTTTTTTAATTTTGTCATTGCTATATTTCTGCTATATTCACAATTAAATCTACTTCTATCTAATTGTTTCTATTTTTGAATACTTTTTTGATTGTTTTAATATAATAGTTATTTTCTAAGATCTACTAAACATACTTTATTCTTTTTTTTTTGAATTTACTTAGCAAAGTATATGTTGGCATATTTATTTTAAAAGACTTGTTCCTGTTATATATTCTGTTTTTTGAAAACTATTGGCTATGCTCAATTGTATTTATAAAAAATAAAATACTAGTTTCTTCATCAGGTAATTCTTCTTCTTGTTCTTCTAATTTCATATCTGTCTTTATTACTTTTTTCTACTTCTTACAATATGTTACTTGTTAGTATTTTAAGTTTGTTAGCAGTTTGGCTTGTTTGATAATATTATATAGTAATGCTAAAACCTTTTATTTGTTCTTCTAGTATTACCAGTTCTTGCTCTATATCTTCAGAAGTATTTTCTTTACTTTTTTTAGTTTTGAACTGCTTTTTTATTTTATTTGTTTTTATTTCTTCTTGGTGTATTATTTCTTCATTTATATTAATATTGTATTCAAAATAGTCTAAATTAAAGCTTATTAATCTGAGCTTTTTTATTTATTTATTAATTGTTTTTTTTTTGAACTAATTTGTTTTTGCCAATCTTAGAATTTCTAATATTTGACTATAAATCATTTATATCAAAACTAAAAAAAACATCTAATTATTTCTTAATTTTTTACTAAATAAACCTTATTTGACTTTTTAAGTAAAATTATTTAACACACTTTTCTTCTTCTAAACAACTGTGTTTTGGGTTTCAATCTATTTAGCTACTAAGAAAAATTTAAAAAACTAACATTTTGGTTTTTGTTAATTTCTAGAAATTTTTTAATTAAATATATTTTTTTATTTATTTAAAAGTTGTTTAGCATGGGTGTGATGACCTAGTGAAGTAGTCAAATTGTCAACCCTCCAAGTGGTAGGTTGGATGTTTAAATCCTATCGATGGCGAAAATTTGAATAATTACTTATGTAATATTATAGCAACTGTTACTAACGATTGGGTTAGGATATCTGTAATGGCGGTCACATCAGCATGACTGGTAGGTCATGGGGCATTCATGTAACAGATCACATAACATTGTCTTTTGGAACAAGGTTATGGTTACATAAAGGAATACAAACTAGCAATTAGGTGATGCAAACACTAGATAAGTCCTTGTAACTGTATAAATCTGTTGAAATTGAATAACAAGAAGTTTGTTTGAGAAGACCTGAGTAGAGAGGTAGCCAGATCTTTAACAGCCCAACTGTAAAGGCTAGTCTTATGAAACAGATACTAAGATCAAAGTAGCCAGATTGGCAAAAACTTCTAGGTGTAAGATATCACCAACTAGGTTGCTAAATCGAGCTGAAGAAAAAAAATATCAGGTCAACTTGATATATTAATAAACTGGTCGTAAGTCCTATCAGGCTATTTGGATTGGAAGTTTGGTGAACCAGCAGGAGTATACTAAAGTATTTCAGATATGTTGTGAAGTAGATGCTAGGTTTGTGTAAACTCTACAAGGGTATAGTGGTTTAATGGTTAGCTCTGATCACAAGTGTTGGTTTTGTCATAGTGATACCTAGGTCAGCTATAAAAATAAGTACAGAAGGCTCTGGTGGGTTTATCTTAAGGATAAATTAGGTCTAAAGTTGAGATGATAATCTGGGTATCTAAGATAACCCAGTGATATTAACACAGTTTATAGATTCAAAGAGTTTAAAGTAGAACACCCAAGCAAAGGTATTGTAATAAAATTTACTAAAAACTATCAAGCTGTAGCAAATTTCAAAGCGATGAGTGTCAAGTGGAAGATCTTTTATTTAAAAGAAAATAAAATAAATAAAAATAACTAAAAATAAGAAATAAATATTTAAAAATAGAATTTAAATTCAATAGTCTCCTAGATACTATAAGAATTTTTATGATAAGCCAGTTGTAGAGAAGATTTGACCTATTGTTTTTTTTGTATTGGCCAGGCTTAACAAATAGTTTACTCTTTACAAAGATTATCTGCACTAGACTTAGAAGTATTCTAAGACACTAGAAGAAATAATTAGCAACAGATAATCAGGCTGTCTTAAGCTATATATAGTCTTTTAAATTTCAATAACATAAAGCTAGTATCTGCCAAAATACTATTCACAAATACAGCTATTACTTTATATTATTACAAGAAAGAAAAATAAAA
>CAJVQA010002361.1:0-22220 GCA_910591915.1 Cetraspora pellucida
TTTAATAGGTATAAAAAAATATTTTTATTATATTTTTATTATATATTTATTATATATTTATTTTATTATATATTTATTTTATTATATATTTATAATATTATAATTATATAATATTATAATTATATAATATTAATATAATTATTATATAATTATTATATTTAGTAAAAAATCAAATTTCTGTAAAGTAACACTATTATTAATTATTTTAAATTAATTTTAAGCATAAAAAGGTTGAAGAAAACCTAAAGTGATAGTTTTGACATTTAGTAAATACAGTTAGTAAGTGTATAGACTAAAATTAACCAGTTTTTAATAGATATAGTTGGATTTATAATAGGTGTATTTGTAGTATTGGAATTAAATTAAGAAGATAAAGTTAAAAAATATATATTTTTGAACATTTAGATTTTTTAGTTATATTGTGAACTTTTTTTTATTATTGTTGAAGAATATTATATAATAGTCATATATGTTAATAAAACCAATTTAGAATAGTATTTAATAGGACTATAAAGAATAATGATGTTGTTTTATGAAATAATATTTTAATATTATTATAATAAGATATAGAGAAGAGTTTTTCAATAAGATTAAGAAAGTGAGAGTGTCATAAAGTGTTTGTTCATTGTGACAAAATAATATAAATTTTATTTGAAAGTTCAGAAGAGATATTTAATTGTTGAGTAGTATTTAAAATTAAAGTTTGAAGAGTTTGTTAAAGATTATATTTTTGTTTAGAACATGTAAAGAGATGTGATATATCTTCAGAAGTTTAATAATAGATATCATAAATTAAAGTTTTGCATAGTAGGTAGATTGTTATTAATAATTTTAAGATGAAAAGTATAGAATTTTTGATTATTATTTAGGGAATTGATAATGTTAACATTTGTTAATCATTTAATAAAGAATGAGTTTTGAAAGAATTTAAGTTGTGACCAAGAAAGAAGTGATTGTATAGTAATTGTGTTTTGTAGAAATAGTCAGGTTTTAGTAGGTATTGTGTAGTTATGCTATTTAAAATGATTAGAAAGTAATGTTGTAAAGTTGGATTTAATTAAGTGTTTTGAGGTACTTTGTTTAGCTAAGAGATCAACTTGATTATGAAAAGAATTATTAGAGTAGAATTTAACTTTGAAAAAGAGATTTTAAGTGATTTTGTTTGAATAAAATAGTAGATAATAAATAAAATATTCCAGTTTTTAATATATAAGAATTTGTGTAAGAAAGGAAATAATTGAATATATTTTAGAGCTAATAGATTGTCAAGATGTATATTGCTTTGTAAGTTTATTGGAAATATAAGTATAAGATATACAATTGCTTTAAGTTCTGATCGAATAGAATCAGAGTATGAAGATATTGCACAGTTAAATTTAATTTGTATATTATATTCAGAGATCCATTCAATACCAATTTTTAAATGTAGTATTTGTGCATTAATAATTGAAGCATCTGTATAGAAATAAGTGTTATTTGGAAGGTTTTTAGTTAATAGGAATAGATTAGTAAGTTGGTTTTGATAATGAGAGGAAGATATGTTTTTTTGGATTATTTAAATTTTTGTGTTAAGAATGTAAATAGTTGGTAATTGAGGTAATATTAGAGTTAAAATTACATGTTGAATATTAATAAATGTATAAATTTTATGATTATTAATATAGAATAAATAGTTATTATTCTTTTTTAATGATTTAATATGAGAAATATTAATAGAAGTTTAATATATTGGTGTAGATATGCTAGTAAAATTAGAGATATTAAACCAGAAGAGATGTTATAAAAGGAAAAAATTAAGTAAATTTTTTGTAAAGAGAATTTGTAAGTTATTAAAAGCAATAGACAATTTATTTAATAATAATAAGTGATAAGAAGTAATTGTGTCAAAGGAATTGATAAAGATATTAATATTTAGTAAGTTAAGATGTAATCATGTTTGAGAAATTGTATTGTTTTGAATAAGATTGAAAAGTTTAGTAAACCAAAATAGGGTATGTTCATGAGTAGATTTCTTGGTACATATATATTTGTTATCCTATAGAAGGATATATAAATTATTAGCTATTACTGAAACAAAAATCGTCAATACTACTAACCTTCATTTTTGAAAAATAACCTGTTTACCTATTTTTGGATAAACTCTGAGAATTCTGCAGAAGGTGCTGCTATTATGATCTGCAACTACCTTCAACTACATGTACCCAACTGTCAAATACATGCTGAAGAAGCAGTAGCTTTAGACCTCTTTTTCAAAAGTGAAATTAAACTCTAAATTATAGCAGTTTATCTCTTCTTCACTGATATACATCAATGCAACAAAACACAAGAAACAGTTATTTTATGGATTCAACAAGCCCATCAACTCAACCTCTATCTAATTATTCTTGATGACTTTAATACACATGATGATATTTGTAGCTCATTATCTAAATTCTAACTAACTAACTACTTACATTAAACCAACATGTATGACCTTGGGGCACATGTTAATAACAAACATTATACATAGTCAAACAATACTAGTCAAAGCTGCATTGACTACATATGGACTGATTCATTTAATTTACAGTTTTTCATTTCATATAGTTTTGATGATAGTAGCTACTCTACATCAAGTGACTATTCTATTCTCCTTTCTTCATGGTCTTTTACTAATGTATTTAGCAAACCTTCATGCTACCATACTGGCATTAGTTGTAGAATTTTTAATTACAAAGCCATGTCACTAGAAAGATGGACAGAATTTCTAATTTGCTTTTACAAAAACTCAACTCACATAATACTCCACTTGACCATAATACTAATGAAAGCATAGAAACTACTTGGCATAAAATTGAATACTCAATTATTTATTCTGCTATATACTCAATACCTAATAAAAAATCTCGAAAACATAGCTACAACCACAAGTACTTACCTCATAGCACTTTACTTTACCTATTACTTAAAGAACTTGGACATTTAATCAAAATCATTAAAAATCCTAACAACAATTTAAATATTAATCCAATTAATTTCAAGATTCAAAATATAAATAAAAGATCCAACTGTAATCTTCAAACCTTGTCTTCGAATCACAATTCAGAACTTAAACAATGAACTCAGCATGCATAAGATATTTAGAAACAGCTTTATCATGCATGCCATTTTGAAAACTCTCTATTATTCCAACAACAAATTTAACAAGCTACTAAAAAGAGATGTAAAACTCTTTCTACACATCCTAAACAAGCCATTAATAGCATCCTTAATCGTTACAAATCTTCTATTTACTTTTCAAACATTAAACTACCTAACCAACTAGTTACAGAACCACATCTCATCAAACAATACATACAATCTCACTTTCTTAACTGGACAGCACATTGACCAACTTATTTCATAATTTTTGGTATACACAATATCAACCATAAGCACACATTGACACCCAATAGTATAATCTTCTTACTGCTTCTATCATGGAAGAAGAAGTGTTTCAAACTATAGCAAAACTTCCAAATGGAAAAGCCTGTGGACCTACAGGTATCAGTTATGAAATGCTCAAACATGCAGGTACTACTTATATTAAAGCCATAACTGCCCTATTTAATTGATACCTTAACTCAAGCCAAATACCTAAACAATGGAAACATAGCAGAATTTATTCAATTCCAAAGCGAAACATATTTGATGGAGATTTTAACCTTACTCACCCTATAAGCCTTATCAAATATATCCACAAAGTTTACACAAAGATTACTACTAACAGAATCAGTAAAATATTTTCATAACACCTAATCCTTTTACCATATAATTATGTTGCTTTGCCTAACAATAATACCTCAATACCTATACACATACTCAATAACCTCACTAAAGATGCATCATGCAATCAAAAACTAATTTGGCTTTTGTCTCAAGATATAAGCAAAGCTTATGATTCAGTTAACCTTGAACTTCTTAAATACTCTTTGCAGCATCTTGCCCTTCCTGATACTTTTACCAACACTATTATTAATCTGCTTACTGATCAACAAAATCAAGGTATTATAAATCTTGGTCTTACCTCTTCATATCCAGTTCATAATGGTATTGACCAAAGAGAAACTATTACTTCACTCTTATGAAGAATATACTATAACCCACTTATCTCATACATTTACAATAACTTTAATAGATATAACACTAAAGTTTTCTGGTCAAATAATCTTAAAAATCAAACATTTAACAAACTCGAATCACACTGCTCTGTTCTTGCCTATATGGATGACACTCTATGGATTGCATCTTCACAGCAAGAACTTTTACAAATTCTGTTAATAGCAGAATCCTTTTACAACATGACTAACATCCAAATCAATCCTAGCAAATCAATACTTACAACTAATAACCCTTCAACTAATTACAGTCTTATTACTTAAAATAATCATTTACTTAACTTTTATCCTTTAAATGAACCATTTAAGTTTTTAGGATGCTGGTTTATACTTAACAACAAGCAAACAAAACAAACTAAGCTTATTACAGCTGAATTATCACATCTTATAAAAATTGCAAGTTATTAACTACAGTGATTGTTTTTTTTAATAAGGTGGTGACTGCTTTAATGTTAGTTGTAGAAAACAAAGAACTTAAAAAGGAGATTGTAAGAAAAGTAACTCAAGAATAGAAATTAGTTGAAGTCAAGATTGAATTTTTTTGCTAAAAATTTCTCAGCTGCTAAATAGGCAGTATTATTAAAATATTTGACAATTTGTAAGTAAGTAGATTTTTGATTTTTAACAATATCAAAATAGGTAATAATTTGGGCAAGAAATTTAGTATCTATAATATTTTTTGTTAATAAATTAACTGCTTCTTCTTAAAAAGAGACTATATTTGTAGTTTTTTGTTACAGTTTGGTAATATAATAAAAAGTAATAGTAAAAGTAGTAATTACAATGTTTAGAATTTGTTTTAACTTTGTTTTGTTTATAGACAAAGTCTTTAGCATGATTAGCCAACTTGTTCAGAGCTTTGGTAGAAATAGGTTGATCAAGTGAAGTAGCATGTTCTTTGTTTTTGTAAAATAGTGTAGTATTAAAAATAGAATAGATACATGTTTTATTCACTTTGGGTAAAAATGATAAATGAAATTTGCTTAGTATATTATTAAAAAATTTAGTACTATCATGGAACTTTTTATTATTAAGATATTAACATGATTTGTTGTCACAAGTAAGACAATGAAAGTTTGCAACACAAGATGCTTCCTCATACTGCTCATAAAGTAAATTAGGTTTTTGGAATATATAGAATTCAGAAAAGTGCTTGGAGAGTTAAAGAATAAAGTGCTGTTAGAATTAGATTTAGAAAAAACTTTTGACTTTTTTTTTGTCAATAATAGAAGAAAATTGTTGATTATAAAAAGAGCAGTAGGTTTCAAACCAAGAATTAAAGTGATCAAAAGAGTTTTTAGAAAGAAAATATTGAATCTTTTGAGAAACAGTATTTAAAGAATATTAAAAAAGAGCTTAATGTTAAATTTTGCATCTGATAGAATAGTAAGGTATTTTTGATTAAGTCAGTAGTTTGATTAAAAGATTTAATTTTGAATTTTTTAGGTCTAAGCTTCAAATCTTTAACAAATTTTTGGTAATCAATTGATTCATAATTATTAAATAAAAAAAGATGGAGTTATATAAGATTAAAACAGAGTTAAAAATAATTGTGAGCAGTATATAAAGGAATAGTAATTAGTAAGCCAAAGATTTCAAGATAATTAAGTTTGTAAAAAGAATAGTTGTAAATTTAATTAGTAAGTTTTTGAGAGTAGATTCTAGTAAGTTAAATGGAATAGTAGTATTTTTGTTAATATTAGAATTGCTATTATAAATAAGATTAGTTAAGAATTTTGGTCATTGTTTAGTCATAATACAAATAATGTAATAGAATGAGGTCTTGAATGCAGATTAAGTAGAGGTAGCTGGTTTAATTTTTTTATCAGAGTAAAAGTTATAAAAAAAATTTTTTGAGAAAAGTAAAGAGTTGAAAAGAGAATGTGATTTGTAGTTTTTTGTTGAATTGCATTTATTCAATAATTGGAAAATTTGTAAACTAATTATACATAGAGTTGGATTTTGGTTTAAGTACACTAGAGTAGGTTTGGGAAAAAGGTTTGTTAGAGGTACTGTCAGATTAATTAGTATTGTTATAGTTGTTAAAATTTAAGTTAGAGTCATCAAAGATGTTAATAATAGAAGGTTAGTTAGAAATAAGATTAGTATTAGTAGTTGTAATAAAGAAAGAATCGATAAGATCAAAAGTGGTAAAGGAAGTTTGGTTTGAGAAGTTAGTATTGAAGTTAGTGATTTAATTAAATTCTATTAAAATTTTTTGAAAAGTTTGAGTAAGGTTTTTCTTAGTTTAGATAAATTAGCTTCATGTTAAAATAAGACAGTTATACAGATAAGATGATAGACTTTATTATTTTTAGTAACATATTTTTTAATAAGATAATGACACTCATTTCTCTTAGTACAACTAATTGGAATAGAGCATTTTGAACAGGTATGGTAGTATACATTAGATGTAAAAGATTGAAAAATACTGTTAGTAGAAATAGAGATATTAAATATAAGATCTTGGCTTGTTTTGTTGAGTTTTTTGGAATTGTTATTAATATAAGCAGTAGTAAAATCAGTAGCTTAAATGTGATTGGTATTGGTAGATGAGATGAATTTAATATGATATTTGCAGTAAAAACAAGTAATTACAAAGGTAAAAGAAAAAACTTGAAAAAAATGTATAATCTTATATGATCTAAGATTTTTTGTTAAACAGAAAGTTGGCAAGCATTGTTGCTATTTTTTTCTTCATAAAAAGTGATTCCAAAACTGTTAGAAAAGTTTTGATAGAAGTAATCAAAGTATGCAATATCAGGCTCTTGATGAGTTAATGTAGGCATTTTGCAATATTTGCAGATTAAGTAAGAAGAAATAAAGAGAAAATTAAGACTTAAAAAATTTTTCTAAATAATAAATATGATTGTAAGTATTAATTTTGCAAGGGTATTAAATAAAAACAAGGGTTGTATTGTGGAAATATTACTGGAATAGCACTAGAATGTAACTAGAGTAGTTAGGATTACTACTGTAACTCAGGTACTAGGCACAAAAATAATTTGTAATACAAATAACTATGTAATATAAATAAAAACCAAATATAATAATAATAAATTATGTTGAATAAATATCTATAAATAGATTGATTACAAAATGTTGGTATAAATTAATAAGATATGGATTTGAAAATAATTGTATAATTATATGAAAAATATGTAAAGAAAAAAAAAAATAGAGTAAAGACAAAAAGTAGAAAAAAAGTTTTGTAAAAGAATAAATATTGAATTTGTTGTAGTTTGACTAATATTAGATCAAAAATTTTTATTTAAAGCTTTTTTTAATTAGGTGTCTGTGTACTACAACTTTAATTAAGAATATAAAACAGTTTAAAACAGTAGAAATTGTAAAATAATTAAAAGTTATAAACTAGAAGCTAAAGACATTAGTACAGTTTTCTTGATGAGTTTAAAATATAGAAACTTAATAGTAACAGAATAATATAAAATTATAAGTTATATAAATTTACTTAAGAGCCCAGAACCAGTTGTCTTAGTAAAATAAATAGTTATAAGTATTTTTAGATGAATGAATTTTTTGGCTAATTTTGTATAATAGATTTGCAGAAAGAATTTTTCTTAAATTTTTTAATAGTTAAAATTTTTAAATGCAATATAATAAAGCTATATATAAAAATTTAGTAAATTATATATTAAAAATATTTGTATTTAGAAAAATAAACAAACCAAAAACTGGAATATTATTTATTATATCAACTATCTTAGACATCTTAAAAATATTATTATTACTTTTCACAAAGTTAAATCATATTTTATAGATTTTTTTTACAACCAAGCTATTTACTTGCCAAACAAGAAATTACAAAACTTATTCTCAAACTTAACAACTTAAAATTTAATACTCCAACTATTTTATATGAAATAACTACTTAATCTCTTTTAAAGTTTGCACTTTTATTAAAAACTTTATAACTATTTAAGAAATTGTCAAATAGTTAAACTTAAAATTTTTTCAAAATATCACAAACATCAATGGTCATTAAAATTTAAAATCATTTTCTTATTTGCAAATAACTTACAAAAATACTCTTTTCATACCAAAATTCTTACTATAATTTACTCATTATGCAAAATCTTAATATTTATTATCCATATTTCTATATTACTTCAAACTGCTTTCATTATATAAATATTGAAGACATTCTTCATTTATTTTCTTGTCCAAATAATACTACAAATATTCTACAATCTCTTAAAAATACAATACAAAATACTCTAATATCACTACAAATTACCAATATAACCTTAACAATCTTATTAAATATTCTTATAAATTTCATATTTAATACACCAAATCCTTAATTCAAATATATTTATATACTATTATTAAAACCTTTACTTCTATCATTTTATGAAATATCAAAGCACTTATTAATAAACAAACTAATACTTTCTTATTTTAGCTATCAAACAATTTATTAAACTAGTTTTATCAGAATCTCTGATTTATTTACAACATATATTAACATTATTAAAAAAAATTCTGTAATATTATATTAAAATCTAAATGCATTAAAATTTATTTACTAACATCACCAAATTCTTCAAACAATACAATAATCTTTTCTCAATCTATAAATACTAATTCTTTATTATTAAATGGCTCATACAAAATTATTTACTAACTACTTGTATTTAATAATATTTAGACAATTACTTGAAGGTTTCCTTTAACCTATCTTAGCTAGAACCTAATTTGGAATTGTTAGCTATAGTACTTATAGAAAATAGAAGTGTAATATTATATTAAATGCCAACTTGTAGCACAAATGTAGTTTAGAAAACTTTAATTTTAGAACCTATAATTCTATATATAAAAAGTTTTTACTTAAACATTATATTAATAATAAAAAAAAATAAAAAAAATAAAAATTAATAGCTATAATATAAGGTAAATTTTCCAAAAATATGCATTTAAAATGTTTTTAATATATAAAATAATTATTTTTGATATTTGAAATAATTATTTTAAATATATAAAATAGTTTAAATATTTAAAATAGCTATTTTAGATATTTAGAGTTGTTGCTTTATATGTTTGAAATAGCTACTATAGATATTTAAAGTAACTACTTTAAATATTTAAAGTAGCTATTTTAAATATTTAAAATAGTTATTTTTAATGCAATTAGATTTATTAAAATATAATGTAACAGAATTATATATTTAGATATATTTAATTATATTTGAAATAAATACCTTAAATATTTAAAGAAACTATTTTAAATGTTTAAAATAGCTATTTCAAATATTTAAAGTAGTTACTTTAAATATTTAGAGTAGTTATTTATATATTTGAAGTAGCTACTTTAAATATTTAAAATAACTACTCTAAATATTTAAAATAACTATATTAAATATTTAAAGTAACTATTTTATATATTTGAAATAGCTATTTTATATATAAAATAATTATTTTAAATATTTATTTAAATATCTAAAACAGCTACTTTATATATTTGAAGTAACTACTTTAGATATTTAAAATAACTAATTTAGATAATTTATATAGCTATTTTAATTATTTAAAATAAATAGTTTAAATATTTGAATTAGTTGGTTTAAATATAGTCAAATTTTTTTAAATGCAATGTAATAAAACTATATATAAATATTTAGCAAAATATATTTTAAAATGTTTAATTTATAAAAATAAAAATTTATAGTTATTAAATTTTTTTTTTTTTTGGTATTAAGGTGATAGTTATTAAATTATATTCTGTATATTTTCAATTAAATAATATAAAATAAATTACTTGTTAATAAAATAATTATAATAGAACTATTATAATAATATATTTTTTTAAATTCTAATTATTATTAATATTTATTATTAAACTTTTAATTATAAATTTATAAATTTATTACATTACTTCAATCTTTTTACAAACTTCATTCCTAATTGCAAGTTATTTGTATTATTGCAAATCTAAAAGATTTTAAACTAAGTATAGTTTTCTTATAATAAAGCCAATTAAAATTAGTTTTAATATAAGAAAATAAACTGATTATAAACTTTAATTATAATTTTTTAAATTGTATAATAATACTAAAAGAACTTAAATTTTCTAATTATATTATTTTAAAATTTACATTTTTGATTTTGCATAACAGTATTATAATGCAGCTATCTTATTTGTAATAGTTATTTTAAATATTTGAAATAGTTACTTTAAATATTTAAAATAGCTATTTTAAATATTTAAAATAGCTAGTTTAAATATTTAAAGTAGCTATTTTAAATATTTGAAGTAGCTATTTTAAATATTTGAAGTATCTGAAACAGCTTTTTCAGATATTTAAAGTAGCTGCTTCAAATATTTAAAGTAGTACTTCAAATATTTAAAGTAGCTATTTTAGATATAAAGTAGCTATTTTAGATATAAAGTAGCTATTTTAAATATCTAAAATAGCTATTTTAAATATTTAAAGTACCTTTTTAGATATTTGAATTAGCTATTTTATAAATCTAATTAAAAGTAGTAATAAGAATATAAGTTTGTTTTAGTAAACTTTGTATATAGTAGTTTTAATTTTCTTAGAAATTTTTTTATTTTTATTTGTAATTTGTAAAAAGCTTTTGCATAGTATATAAGTTTGTTTGCTTAAAAAAATATAAGTATAATTAAAATCAAATATAGTATATAGGCTAGATGCTGAGAAAAGGGATGAAATTGACACTTTTTTCAAAAGCTGTTTTTTTACATAAATCAATTTAAAATAAGATTAAGATCATTTTTCATTTAAGACTCAAAAGTAGTTGTGTTAATAAAATTTTGTAATATAGCTCCTTAAAGTTTGCATTTTTCTATGATTTATTATAAGATTTACAACATAAAAATTGATTTTCCGAAGATCTTTTTTTTTGTCAATTTCATCCTTTTTCTTAGCACCTAGCCTATATTAATAATAGTTTGTTATATATTAGTATTAACAGTTGTAATTTGACAAAATTGCTTATATGTTGCAAGTATACTAAGTTATTCTTATTAGTATAAGTGTTATTTAAGAGTTATTTATAAAGATTATAAATTTCCGATATTTCAGTATTTGAACTTGAGACAAATTGCATATAGACATAAATATTGAGTAGATGTTATAAATAGTTTTTATTAACCAAGTTTTTAATATTAGCAATAGTTTGAAGTATAATATAAATTCTGTTATAGGTTATTGTAATTAGTTGAAAAGATTATAAAGTAATTGGCCTATTTTTTATTAAATATTCTGTATTTATTTTATAATTTTAAATGTATCAAATATAGATAAATTGATGTTTTTTGTATAGCTTTATTATATATAGATTTATTTGTTATATTTAAATTAAGAGTTGTAGTTATAGAGTTTAATAATTTAAATAGTTGCATATCTAGTTTTATGTATTAGTCAAAGAGTGCTTACTGATAATTATTGGTTGAGTACTTAGAGTTTGTTAAGTTATTTTGATAAATGTAATTTTTTTTATAAACTGACATTTGGTCAAGTTGAATTAAAAGGCCATTTATTTTTAGATAGATTGATTGGTGTTAGCATAATATTTAGCTGTAAAAAAATGTGTAAGGCTATATTTAATTATATATTTGCATTGTTATTAGTTAGTAATGTTTGTATAGATTGCAGAATTGTTTATATTACAGTTGCAAATAATTTTAATAAAGTAAATATTAATGTTTATAGAGTTTTGTATGAATTTGATAAGATTAATCAAGATGGATTTGGATAAGTCTTGTATTTGCACTGCTATTATGCAGAAAATTTAGTTAAATTTAGAATGCATTTAGATTTAGTGAGTTCAAATATAAAGAAGTAATTATTAGCATATTCTGAGATGTAAAAAATGATAATAAAAATAAATTTTTGACAGTCTTTAATAGTAATAATAATTATCTCTTTTGTATATTTAGTAAGATGTTTATGTTTTGTATATTAAAGTTGAAATTTAATAAAAGTAATTTTGTAGTTAAAAAACAATAAAAGTGCCTTAAAGAGATATAAAAAATTTGTTATAAAAAGATTGCAAATTAAATAAATTTAGTATTGTTAGTTTCTGATAAATATATGTTATTGTTTTATGCTATATAGTTTGTATAGATTGGATTTATAAGACTTGTTTTACTAAAGAATATGATATTTGCCAGAGTTTATGTTTTATCTTTTTTACTTTATCATTGTTAGATGATTCTTGTAAGTCTTTTATGTCAAATAGGTGCTTTTGCAAGTACAGAAGTTTATTTAGTTGCTTTAAACTTATTATTTATAGTGTTTTGGTTTGTATACTTGAAATTTTTCTTTTATTTATTATTTATATCATTTTAGATGTCTGCAAATGCCCATGTCTAGCATATTGGCATTTGACTAAACATTGGTATCTTATGCTATACTTGTAACTATAGGCACAAAAGTGCTAGGCATTATTAAAAACATATATACAAAATTCTAAGCACAAGATGCCAAACACAAGATATTGAACACAAATGTTATTCAAAGTGCCAATTATAATTAAATAATAAATATCTAATTTCTGTGTTTATGCCTATGATCTGCCAAGTTCTTTGTGCTTATGCCCATGCCTATATTTGAGTTTTTGTATCTATGCTCATGCCTAAATTTTTTGTTAAGCATAGGCATGAGTCCGGGTTGCAGTTCTCTATATTATTTTTAAAAATTAAAATATAAAATATTAGATAGTTTAAGAAAAGTTTACAATATAATATAATGGTTTGAAAATATCATTCTGATATTTTCATAATAATATCTTTATGCATATATATAGTATCATTGTACTTAGCAATTATATATTAAGTTATAAAATTAAATTTATTGTTAACTATACTTTAAATATTTAAAGTAGCTGCTTTAAAACTTCGAATTATAATAATGTAATAAATAATTATCTATATATTTTTCAAAAATATTTTATTTATATAAAAAATAACATATGATATACATATTTATAAAAATATATATTTAATATAAAATAATTGTTTTATAAATAACTAATTTTCTAATTAGAAAAAAGTTAGCCATCTAACCAAAAAAACTAATTAGAATAATCTAAAAAATAAAATAAAATATATTAAATAATATTTAAAAAATATATATATAAATAATAAATATTTTAAATAGAATATGAAGTTTATATTCTATAATTTTTACAAATATTGCCATTATGACAATTTTTTGTACAAAATTTTTCCACCTTTTTGCATATACATTTTTTAGTATCACATAATTTAGTACATTTACATTTTGTATTATTTTGATTATTTTTAGTTATTGTTTCAATTTGTTTAACTGCTGATCTTAATGATATTTTTATATCTGGAATATGATTTAAATCCGGAAAATCTTTGCAATGAACTGAGATAAGCTCTTCTTCTTTATAATAACGTTCTAATATTCCAACTGAACATCCAATTTGATATAATCCTTTTTTTATAATTTTTAAAATTTTAACAAATAAAAATGGAGCTGAAAGACTTGATTTACGATCTATTTTTAGAATAGATATTTTGGCAAATTCTCCTTTTTTGTAATTTTTTTTATTTTTGTGCATTCTTTGAAGCATTTCTTTTTTAAGTATTTTTCTATAAGCTTCATTAGATTTTCTAATTTGTTCTAATTTTTTTTGATGATTTTTTTGATGTTCTTTTAATAAATTAATATTTTTACTATTTGAATTATTTTCTTTTGATTTATTTTTTGTTCTATCTTCAATAGACTTATCACTAAATATTTCATCTTCAATAGATTTATTACTAGATGTTTCATCATCAATAGACTTAATACTAGATATTTCATCTTCAATAGATTTATTACTAGATATTTCATCTTCAATAGACCTATTACTAGATATTTCATTCTCAATATACTTATTGCTAAATATTTCATCTTCAATAGACTTATTACTAAATATTTCATCATTTTCATCTTCATCTTCAGAATAAGTATAAAAATTATTATCTTCAGTTGTTAAAATATCACTACTTTCATCATCAGCTATATCAATATATAATTTTTTTATTTCTTCTTGTTTATTTAACTCTTCTATTTCCAGTTCTATTTCTTTTTCTAATTCTGTTTGATAATTTAAATCTCTTAATTCTTCTTGTTTATTTAATTCTTCTAATTCTCTTGTTTATTTAATACTAATTTTGGCTATATTTTAATTAAAATAATAATTTAAACTTATTTATATAATTTAGTTAATAAAACTATATATAATAAATACTAATACTTACAAATTCATTTTCATTAAAATCACTAATCCATGAATTTAATTTATTTTCCCAAATAACAAGCTCATCAAAAGGATATTGAGAATATAATTTCATATATTTAATATTATTAAGTGTTTTTTTCATTTCTAAAAGAGGAACTTTTTGAAAATGCTTATTACTTTTGCCAAAATAATTTTCCCAAGAATTTTTTATTATATCCCAATTATCATCAAATTTAGGTGTTTTTTCAAAAAATTTAATATTGTTTATATTATTTTTATAAACAATTTTTGGTTTAAATTTCTAAAAATATTAAAATTAAATAATTAATATATATAAAATTAATTTGTAATTTATAAAATTTTATAGTTTATTAAAAATAATTATCTTAATAATTATTAAAAGCTATAAGATTTTATAATTATAATAAATAATATAAAATTAAATTATATATTTATTATAACTTACAGTTTGTTTTGTAAAGTTTATTTCTTTTTCTTTTCCTTTATCTTTAATTATAATAAAATTTAAAATTAATTTAAATATTAAAATTTTATTTTTTTTATAAATAAATTTACCTAGTTTTCTTTTATATAAAATAACTTTATTATCTATTATTATTAATTATTTTGTAATTATAATTTATATAATTAGTATATATATATTATAATGTATTTACTTAATCAACTAATTAGATTATAAGATTTAAAATAAAAACAAATTATAAAATAATAAATACTTACTATCATTAATATTATTTAAATTATTATTTTCTTTTAATTAAAATAAAAATATATTTTATTAAAAATAAATATTAATAAAAATATAAAAATATAAATTAAATATATATATTTACCATTTAAATTTTTATCTAAATCACTATCCAAATCACTTAAATTTTCTGTATATTCTGGCATATCAATATCACTTCCAATATCTTGCTCATTTATAATTTGAGAATCTTTTAAAATATCCGATACTACTAAATTTGTTAATTTAATTGGCCATCCAAAAACAGCCCCATAAGGAGTTGCTTTAATTGCTCTATAATATGAATTATTCATGGCAATTATTACTTGTCTTAACCCTATTGTCCAATCTTGATTCTGTGTATTAATCATCCATTTTCCTAATTTCGATATAAGAATATGATTGCCTCTTTCTATAGATCCTTGACTTTCTGGATGTCGTGGTTTTCCATGAATAATTTTTATTTTTATTGGATTCCATAATTCACATAATTCTTGTATAATTTTTGCTGTAAATTTAGCACCATTATCACTATGAAGTATAGAAGGTAGTCCAAAAACTGTAAATGTATCATATAAAAATATAGCAACTTCTAATGCACATTTTGTTTGTAAAGCTTTTGCCCAAGAAAAACGTGTAAAATGATCACGTGCATGAACTACGTATTTGTAATTATCTATTTCATTTTGGCTAAAATCAATAATATCAACCTAAAAAATTAATTAATAAATAATTAATTAATAAAAATAAAAAGTAATGTTTTAATATTTTTATAAATTATTTTTTTAAATTTAATTAAAAATATTTAAATAATATAATATACTTTTTGTTAAAATTAATTAGTAAATGCAAATTATCCAGATAATAATTTTAGTATAATGTAATATAAAACTTATATTTATTATATAAAACAGAAATGCTATATACTTTTAAAAAAACTGCATTTCTATATTATATAATAAATATATAAAAACTGCATTATACACTCTATGCTCATTATCCAAATAATATTTGATTTACTAATTAAATAAAAAAGTTTATTAAATTTTTTTTAAATAGTTGTGAAAATATTTTTAATTAAATATTTAAAAATAATCTATAAAAATATAATAATATTTAAAAAAAAATATAATAATATTAGTTTCTTAAAAATATTTACTTGAACACGGGATAAAAAACTATTTGCTATAATTACTCTTCCAGAAATTTTATTCTTTTTTTTGCTATTCCGTTGTTGACATACTGTACATGCACTAACAAAAATTGCAGTTGCCCATTGTTTAATATTTTCATATATTGGTCTAACAATATTCCAAAGATCATTTATACCTCCATGTACAGATTTTATATGTAATTTAGCAAGTTTATCATAAATTTCTTCTTTTTTAACTAATAAACATAAATCTTTAAGATTTGCTCTTTTTCCTACTAATGTATAAAAAATAATTTTTTGATCATCGATAATTTTAATTGTATAGTTTGTTGTTATATAGCTTCTTCTATCTTTATTAAATAATTTAGATTTTTTTGGATTTTCAAGAACACTTATAATTTCATTATATTGTGTTTCATTTATTTCAAGATCCCATCTATAATTTTCTTTAACATTGTTTTTTACATAATCATCATATAAATTGTAAAAAGTTTCTTTTGATAAAAATGAATAATTGCCATTGCTATTTGGAAGTTCATCGTTTAGAATATTTTCTAATTTTTTTTTAGGCATTATGAATTTTGATTATGTAAAAGTACGAAACAAACTTTATAAATAAAAATATTTAAATAATATAAATAATAAAGTTATATAAAAAATATAATTTCTATTTTAAAATATTAAAAAATAAAATATGCTATACTAAAATATACAAAAAACTAATTGTTGAAAAATCTGATATTATTATATATTTATAATACTTAAGCATAAGACTAAATAAAAGTATTGTAATAATTGTATTGAATTTACTGTCTAATAAATATATTTTTAGTTACACATATGCGATACTTATATATATTTTTATTTACAAAAATTTTATTTGAATTATTTATAAAAAATTATAGGCTAAGCATCGCTAAACTAAATCAATTAAGATAAATTTTATAGTATTTATAACTATAATATATAAATCTAATTATAAAAAATTTAGTATATGAACTTATAAAAATTCTAAAAAAATTCCATAATTGCTTTATAGTTGTCCCATAGTTGTCTTATAGTTGTCTCATAGTTGTCTTATAGTTGTCCCATAGTTGTCCCATAGTTGTCCCATAGTTGTCTCATAGTTGTCCCATATTTGTCCTATAGTTGTTCCATAGTTGTCTCATAGTTGTCCCATAGTTGTCCCATAGTTGTCCCATAGTCATCCCATAGTTGTCCCATAGTTGTCCCATAGTTGTCTCATAGTTATCCCATAGTTGTCCCATAGTTGTTCCATAGTTGTCTCATAGTTGTCTTATAGGTGTCCTATAGTTGTTCCATAGTTGTTCTATAGTCATCCTATAGTTGTCTTATAGTTGTCTTATAGTTGTCCTATAGTGTCTCATAGTTGTTCTATAATTGTCCTATAGTTGTTTCATAGTTGTTCTATAACTGTTTCGTAGCTGTTCTATAATTGTCCTGTAACTGTTTATATTTGTCCTACAGTTTTTGCTATAGTTTATAATTATATTATAAAAATTTCTATAATTGTTCTATAGTTGTTTCATTTTTGTTTATCTTTAAACTGTTATTTGTCTGAATATTTTATAAAAATTATATTTAATTGTAGTTTAAACCATAGTATATATGTAGTTAAATGAATTGTAATTTAGTCATAATAGATACATAGTTAAATTGATAGTTTAAAAGATAATATTTATAAATAAAATAGTTATATAATACAGTTGTATAATATACATATAATAAATAAAGTAACTATATGATATTATCACACCAAACTAGAGATGGGCACTATGCACATACTATGCTGCATTGTGCATATGGTTTTTTATGGTTGCATAGTGTGCATAGTTGTATCATGCACACTATGTGTTATAACAATCCATATTTAATTGGTTTTGCTGTTTTTAAAGGTTAACGAAAACTCCAAATTTAATAATTTGCATGCACTATGCATATACTATACATACACTGTGTGTATGCATAACTTCATACAGACATGAACACCATATGCATAATGTCCATCTCTATACCAAACCAAAAATATAAGATAAACTATTAGTTGTAAACAAATTTGATAAAAATATCCTTTATTTTATGTAAATCTAAAAAGAAAGAAATGCCAAAAAAATTATATATTTTTAAATAATCATTGATTAAAATAAAAATATATAAAGTCTGCAAATTTAAAATATATAATTTAATAATAACAAACATCTTAAAGGCATATATTTGGTTAGTAGCACTGATGATAAAAAAAAAAGTAACATAGGCTTATTAATTAAGTTAAAACTTGCACAATATGCAAATATAGAAATTATCATTAGTACCAATAAAATTTTGTTGCATTTTTTTCTTGTTAATATTATTAGAAAAGTAATACAAATATTATAATATTATATTTCAATTTTTATGTTTAATTAAATATTCAATTATATTTCCAAAGTCACTTTCTCAGAAGAACATAATCTTAACAAAGTTAGCTATAATGCCAACTGATTTGGCAAAATTATGTCCTTTTAGAAAATAGGGTTTGAAAATTTTACATATCGATTGTTTTAATTTTAAGACAGAGTCAATGTTTTTTTTTAGTTATAATAATAGCAATTATAATATAATTTTTTTAAATTATTTTTTTGATTACCTTTTAAAAGTAAGAGTTTTTTTTTATTTATAAACATAGAATTTTATTTGCAAAATCCTGTGCCTAATTAAATAAGGTTATAATATTATTTTTTAAAAGCTATTTTTCTAAAAAAACATAATATTAGCTAAATCAGCTAGCACTAACTTAAGAATAACCAACTTTTTCAGAATTATGTTCTTTCAGTAAAGTAAATTTTAATAACCTAAAAAACATTGCATTTATTATAGAAATTTAGAATTTACTAATTGTAAGCATAAATACATATTAAAACTTGATACTGCAAACTAATTTAATTCAAAATTTGCATTTCTATGAAATAAACAGTTAGTACAATTCAAAGTCAATAAAATAAAAAAAAATAATTTAATAAGTAATCATTATGTACAAAACAAAAACCTGTTAAATGCAATAATTTACAAGTTAGCATATTTATGTAGTTAATTAAATCTTATACTGCATATAAATTTGCAATACAGTATTATAAAAATTGTTGCATTTTCTGCACTGTTCAATAAGCAATAAGGTTTTGTAAATGTTATTACTACTTTATTTATAACAAAGCAGATTTATTTTTTATTAACTTTTTTCTATAAAAATATATTATTTATAGGCAACTTCCTGTACTATTTTATAAAGTTTTACAAGTTTTTAACTTTTATTAATTTACCATTATATTACTTAAATTGAATATAAAGATTGTTGATCTGAGAAAATCAGAATATCAAATAAAACATTATTTATAATAATTCTAACAAGTTTAAGCCATTTTGTATTAAAATTATAATATGTAGTAATGTAAAAACCTCCAAAGGAGTAATATATAAAGTAGTATAGTAGAAAATATATGAATATTTAATAATTAAACTTATTAAACTTATAAGTAAAAAAGATGACCATACTTATAAGTAAGCTTATAAGTATAGTAAGATCATACTTGTAAGAATGTTCTAAGTTATTTCATGATTTAGATTGATTCTGAATTGATTTAGATCATTTTTAAATTGAAATGACCAAGGTCATTTCTTAATTAGTAAAAATTACAATTATAAAAAAGAAACCAGAAACTTATAAAAATTCTTTATAATAAAATTTAATTACATTAATAAATGTTTTAATGCTTCAAATAAAAAAGATAAAAAATACACAATACAAATTAATAATAAAAAATTTATTTAATTAATAAAAAATGCAAAAAAAATACAATAAAAAAATATATATTAAGGCATAAAAAAGTTTTTGACAGAACAAATTTGTATACTCAGGTCATTTAATTATTATATAATGTTTTTCAGTTGCACTAATGTAAATAATTTTAAAATTATATTATTTAGTTTTTAAATTTTGAATTATATAAAATGTTGTGATTTTTAATTACAGTTAAACAATATTTATATTTATTTAATTTACTAAACAGTAGTTGTTTTTTTTTAATGAATAAAAGCTTTTAATATTCAATTAAAAATTTTACATATCAAAAGATTATAACTTTCTATTTTAAAAATTAACAAAAAAAAATTGTAATTATCGATAAAGTTAAACATTTAAAATTTTTTTACATAATAATTTTGGGTTTTAAATTTTTATTATAAAATTAATGATAATCACTTCTTAGATATTAAGTATGCCAAATAAAAATTAACTAATTTATTTATATAAATTAATTAATTGTTGCTTATTTATTATATCAATAATTAATGCACTACTGTAGGTATAACAAATAATTGCATAACAAATAAGTATTAACTAAATTATTTTTATATAATAAAGTAGTTGATATATATTTGTCATTCAATAATTAGTTACATTCTGATTTTTAAATTTTATAGAAATTAATTTGAGTCATTTCTAAATTAGTAAAAATTTATGAATGATCTAGGTCAATTTAGAATCAATATAAATTATGAAATGACTTAGAAGAATTGCACCTATGCATAAAAATATAAATAGCTTATATAGCATTTTTTAAAATAAAAATAATAGCTAGATTTTTAAACAACTTTATGTAATTTTATAAACAAATTACTATTTAAGTCATGTTTTAATTTTACTTTTGCTTTGATATTTACTTCAATCTTTAGCTTAACCTTTGTTTTAATTTTTATTTTAATGTTTATCTTGGCTTTTATTTTAACTTTTACTTAGTTTAATGTTAACTAACTTTCATTTAGACTTTTACTTTAATTTTAGTATAGTTACTATTCTAAATTCACAAAATAAAAAGAGTCATATTTTTAAAACAAAGCACCTTAATTGAACAATAAAATCTAATAACTTTGTGTCAAATATAATGATTAGTCATATTGTTAAAAGTGTCTTATATTATTCATATTAATTTGGCTAGTAAATATAAAAAACTTTCTAATTATTACAATAAATAAATAATTTATATATAAATTTAGTTGATAAATAGAAAGTTCTTTATAAATAACTACATTATATATATAATTTTACTTAATTTTTACTATTAAGTAGATATATTAAAGCATTTATATAATAGTAAAAAACTATTATTAACAAATTTAAAATATAAGCTCTTTGGCCAGAATTATTTATAAATACTGTACTTAGCTAATTTATTTTATTTATATGAATTAGTTAAATATAAATATTTTTATTAATTATTTAAGCTTTTTAAATTTGTAAAAATTGCATATTTTGTCTTTTATTTTTTTTTTTTTGGTCTTAAGGTGAGGCCTTGCTTATATCTTTATTAATAATTTTAACTGTACATTTTAGTACAAGAGTACTAAAATAAACTAAGATTGTTTGTAACAAAATAAAAATTATATGCAAGAATAAGAGCTCAGACTAGTTTATCTGTGATATAAACCAAATATGATAATCAAAGTCCATCTAGATTTGAAGTATTAGTATATAGTTAGAAGTTGTCTTTTATTTGTTTATTTTATTTTAGTTTATTAAAATATAAAATTTTAGTATCTAAAATTGTTATAATTATTCATATTTATTTATTTATTTATATTTAAAGTTCTTTAAAATTTAATTTATAAATATTAATTTATTTAGTATTAAAAGTAAATTACTTTAGTACGCGGAGAACCAAGTTAATAACGGCCAGACTCAACGTACAGAGCAGGCTATGGTACTCTTCGCAGCTGTGAGAGCCGAGCATATGGTGAGTGAATCTACAGAAGAATCTTCCACTTCCTTGAATCCCATTTCATCATCAAACATCAAGGAAGCTTTACACGAACCAATTCACAAAACATTATATGACCCAGACTCATGCTATAACCAATGGCTAGCACCTCTAAATCTACCTCTACT
>CAJVQA010002362.1:0-22219 GCA_910591915.1 Cetraspora pellucida
TAGTGTAGTTTAGGAATAACAATTAGTTATACATTAATATCCAATTGATATATCCATGTATTTTTATTTTCCTACTTAATATTATATAAATAAAAAAAAAAAAAAAAAAAAAAAAAAAAAAAAAAACAAGAGGTTTATCAATATTAGTAATATAATGATAACATATTTAGCAAAATAATGGAACATTTCTATTATTTTATTATTAGTCTTTATAATTAAAAGTAAAATAATAAAACTGTTTTAAAAGAATCAATTCTGCAACTTTCTTTATAGATTACTTATATCAAATTTTGCTAAAAAACATTTAATTATTTCTTAAAATCTTACTAAATAAACCTTACTTGCACTCTTAAGTAAAATTGTTGTACTCAGTTTTCTTCATCTAGGTGACTAAGGTTCAAGTCCCAACAATACTTGCCTATTGAGAAAAGTTCCAAAAACTCAAATTTTAGTTTTGTTCATTTATTGCATATTTTACTAAATTAATATATCTTAATCCTTAGTAGAAAAATACCAAGCACCTCAAACTGGTCATTTTGATATATAATTTATTTTAAATAAACCAAAACTCATCAAGATATAAACAAAAAAATGAAAACTAAAATCTGTCTTTACAGATTTTTTCATTGGCATTTTAGAAAAAACTACAGGGGTGTCCTGGAAATTTCACTTTTCTGACATCTATTAAATTTTTCTAAACATCCAATTAGCTTCTACAAATATATTACAATCAACAAATTACTCCTAAATAACCTAATAGCTCTTAAAATTAGAAAATTTTTCTTAAAACCAATATTATACAAATAATTTATACTATCTAAATTTCATATCTATTGCCAAAAAAGATAGTTACATGCAATACCAAATATTATTATTGTTGAACCTAACTCTTTTGACTTTAATAATTATATCGCCAAATATAGTAACAGTTTTGACACTATTACTCATAATAGCAATATCTAAACTCTTAAAGTTCTATCTACCAATTTCAATTTTATAACATGTGACTTTTAAAATAATTTCTATTTTTTTGTTAAATCTACTGAACTTGTTATTACCACCTGTCTTTACAAAAAATATTACACATATTTTGTCTCTTAATATATTACTATCCTACTATATTCACAATCTACTTCTGAAAACACTCCAAACCCATTCAATTCTATGGAAATAGATTTTGATATGAAATTATTTAAGTCTTTTAAAAGTTTTTTAAGATTCAAATTCTAGCTAAAATATGAAATCACTTATCCATTTTCTATCTTCTGTAGCAATATTAGAAAAACCTATACAACTTCTGTTTTTTTCAAACTATATTCACATTATGCATATACTTGCATTATTTATAAAATCAAGAATATATCATGTATTATTCTGAAAAATAGCAAACACTCTCTAGACCCACAAGCCTTTAACCTTTGTAACTAGTGAAAGAAATTTTTCTGTCTATACAAATTGCATTCATTCTCTTAAACTAAAATATTCAATCTCTTTAACATTTATGAACTAGGAACAATGCAATCTATATTGTAAAATTAAATGCTAACAATTATCAACAGAAGAAAAATAAATACTTTTCAAAAAATTCTTTCTAAAATTATCCAAGAAAGCCAAAATTATAAATAATTCTAAAGACAACAAACAAACAAAAACTAACAAAATCCAAAAAAACCTAAATGATAATGATCAAAAACAAAATAATAAACAAAAAAAAAATTACTCAAAAACATGATATAACAAATGACCTTGACTGGTTTCTAAACTATCCTATTATTCCTGAAATGCAACAACATAGTAAATTGAACACATCACTACCTTTACAAGTTTTCTTATTTCTAAAATCACATCTTGTAAACTTCAATCTAGGTCAACCAATCTCAACTGAACCAACTGAACACAAAACCAAATAACAGACCTCTTGCTAAATATTTATTTAACTATATACTTAACAAAATAACTAGAGCAAACCCAAATTCTTAACTGACTTTATTCTTGAAGTTAATTCTGAATTTGACAAATCAAACCCTATTTTATTTAAAATTTTAGTTAAAACTCTTAAAGACTTGTTATTCAAATTTACAACAATATTTTTTACTTAAATGAACTATCTATATATTTTTTAATCATATTACTCCATTCTACCATATTTAGCAAACAACAGAAAAAAAGTTGCTATCAACATGGCATGCTTACATTTATATTTAAACCACATCTACAAAACTATTAATTTTGAAAAATTTATGAAAAAATTTGACATCAAACCTTTATACTTTATTTTAAACTTTGATATTGATTATAATACAGATAAGCTATTATTCAATATTTAAAATAATAACAGATTCAATATTAAAGTTAAATTAAATATTCCTGCAAAAAAATTTAAAAATGACTTCAAAATTCCTTCACTTAAACTCTATACCAAAACTTATGAAACCTGGTTTCAAAAATTCTTTGAAAAGTACAAAATTCAATTTGAAAAAATTGATTAACAAAAAACAAGCAATTATATCAAAATGTTAATATCTTAAAAGCTTATTAAAGACTGCAAAGAACTTTTATCAAAAACTTATTCTTTTTCAAGTACTTTATTTACATTTCAAAAATGATCTAAAGCTATTTTTAAAACAATACTTTATTATTTTCATAAATGTAACAACAAATCTTGCAACTTATTATCAGAAAAAACAGAACATTGCTTTAAAAGTATTTTCAATTACTATTTCTCACAATTATTCAAATCCCATCCAGTGTTAGAATCTAACACAAAAGAATGGGTCTACCCTCTATTAGAAACCAAATTATTTCAACCAGAACAATAATTAGCAGCAACATTCTTAAAACTAATACCTACAACTGAATTAAGAAAATTAGACATATCAACTGAAAAAGACTTTGTCTCACTTAACAATGTAAATAGTAAAATTGCTCGAACTACATACTACTTTTACTAATACCTAAAAAAATACCTACAAACAGTAACAAAAAATGATAGTATTCAAGAGTTATCTAAAGAGAAAGCTCTTGAAAAAATCATAGACTCTACTACTAATGTATATACATTAGCTCACATAATTACCTACTATGAAATTTGATCTTAATTTAAGATATCCCTCAAACAAATTAAAATTGATTATGATAAAACATACTATCCTGAAGCTGAAAATTTTTAAATTAAACACTTCAATATCTCTATTTCTACACAATACAATGACATGCTTTTTATGTAAAAATCAAATAATTTTGAAGAAAAAAAAGAAGAAAACTCAACTATATCTATTACTAAGAATATTGATTCTAATAACCTTACCTCTTAAAATAAATCTTCTGAAAACTCTAATTTACAAAAGGAAACTTCTTTTCAATAAGTTCTTCTATAGATAACATTAAAGCAACTGTCATCTTTAAGATTATGATGTCCTTCACTCTTAGTAGGCTATTCTTAAAAAAGAATAATGACAGTAGGCAGACAATAAAGCCTATTGTAGCAAAGGACCAGGCATATGATAGCTAGACTTAATAAACAGAGCAGACTATAGGACCCTTCACAGCTGTGCAAGCTGAGCCTAAAATAGTAAATGAATCTGTAGAAGACAACACATTAGGGTCAATTACAACATCTTTAAATTCCTTTAAGGGTAGAGTATACGATTTTCAAATTATATATAAAACTTTTAATAAATTTTTATTTAATTAAAAATAAAAAAATATTTTCTTAAGTAACAGTTTTTAAATATTAATTAAAAATTGTAAAATATGTTTTTCTAATTCTAATGATAGTAAATTCATTAAAATTGATTAAAAATTGATTGAGATACATATGTTTAAAAATTAGGTATCATAAATTGTTTATATAAACTAGGAAACAGAGATCGTTAAAAGTCTGAAGCATAAGAAAACTCTTGGGATTTTTAGTTGAAGATTTATAGTACTGTACTTTAAAGTGTATAAGTTACACATTACTCGTGATTTGCATCCTGCATAAAATTATCTCATGTAACGAATTTTATTGGTTTGTTCAGACAGATATTGCATGATCATGCATTGAAATTGTCTAGAAGTATAAGTCCTCCACTTCGCTTCGGACAATTATATGAAAATCATATGATTTGGACCAATCATAATCAACAATTTTGTGTAACTACAAAAAATTTGAAGCCACTACAGAGAACTTTGCAATATATACAAGTATATTTTTTTAAAATATTTTATCTATTAAAAATTTTACTATTATAAAGAACATATCTTATTCTATATTATATAAAAATTTGATAAAAATTAATTGCAATAGTAAAAAGTTTTATTAGTAGCAAAGCTTTATTTTTTATAAAAATTATATTGTATCACAAAGATCATATAAAAAATGATCTATATATACTCTACCCTTAATTCTAACATTTACTATAACTTATTTTTACATAAATACAATATACTATCTCTATATAATGCACAAACACTATACACATTTATTTAACATTTACAACATCACAACTTTACCAAACTATTCAAAGTATCTATTAATTTTACTTATACTGAAACTCATATCTACACTAATTATAATAATAGTTTACTTTTTAATCATACCCTACTTACTTATCACTAATATCCTATATACTACTAATTACTTTTAAAATCCTCTTTTAACTGTTCTACTAATGACTTTTTGTGTAACCAACTCAGTTTAGCATTATGTATATATAATGTACAAGAACTTAATAAAGATCTAAAACAGCAGATATAAGAGGACTATGTCTTTCCAATAATCTTAATATTATTAGTATAACAAAAACCAAGATTGCAGCCAATAACCCAATTACTAAGCTACAAAAATCTAAACATTTTACATATCTTTGATCCTGTACTGATAGCTTCAAGACTGGCACTGCTATTATGATTCACAAATCTATAAAATCTCATATTTACAAAATTCTTTTATACTCAAAATATGCCATTGCAGTAGATCTTTTCTTCAAATATGATTTTAAGTTTAGAATTATCTCAGTCTATTTGCCATGTGATGATTCCTAATTTAGATTGCTAGTTCAATATATGGCAATATAATAGATCCAACAAGCTATTTTACTCAATATACAACCAATTATTTTAGGAGACTTTAATGCCTCTGACAACAATTTTCAATCATTATCAATCAAATACAAATTACTTTATTTCTCTAATATAATAACATGTACAATCTAGCAACTTATACATAAACTTCAGTATCTACTTGGCAAAGTAATAGATACCACAGTAGCATTGATTACATTTAGACCAATCAATCTTTTTTACACTATTTTAATAACTTTTTAATTAATGATCCTGATACTAGCACTCAAAGTGATTACCAAATTCTAACCTCATACTGTTGCTTTCTCATGCATATATAGACAAACCTCAACACTCAACCAAAACATGTCAAAAAACATTTTTATACAAAAATATGAACACAGACTAATGGCAATTGTTTACAGACCAAGTAATAGCAAACCTTATCTTTAACAGAACATTTCTTATTATTTAAACCTCAGAGTCACTAGAATCTTCATGGCATAAAATACAAACTAGTATCATCTCTGCAATTATACAGCATATTCCAAACAAAAAATTTACTGTCAAAAACTTTCAAAATATTTTTTTTACAAAAGCATCATTATTGCATCAACATCTTAAAAAACTAAGAAATATTATTAAACAAACTAAATACTCATTTTAGAATCTAACTTTTATACCACACCAACACAATAATTTTATTAATCAACTAAATATATCTAATCATTTTAATATTCCATCTCTACTAACTAAACATGACCAACTGCCTAGCTGATTAATCTTGGCTAAAACTAAATAAAGGTCATTATATCATGCTCATAATATTGAAAATATCAAAAAAATAAGACAGCAAATTAACAATAATATTGCCAAAAGATGCAGCAAACTGCAATCAAACTCTACATCTATGTTAAATAGTATACTTAACAGATACAAAGACCCAGTTAAGTTTGACAATATCTGAACTGATACTGAAGTTATTACTAATGCATCAAGTATCAAACTTCATATCTAGCAACACTTTGATCAATAAACATTATACAGACAAACCAATCTTTAGATTTACGAATCTAACTAGAAGAATAAATATAACCCTAAGCCACATATTAACTCCAACTAGTACCAAAAAGTTCTTGAAGAGTTTACTGTTAATAAAGTAACAGAAACACTAGTATAGCTTCCAAATAATAAAGCCTGTGGCCCTTCAGGCATTAGTTACAAAATGCTGAAGCATGCTAGCACATCTTTTCTTTAAGCAATTACAGCTCTACTAAACAAATGTTTACTCACAAATCATATTCCAAAACAATGAAAAGAGAGTAGAATCTTTCTAATTTCTAAAAAACCAATATTTGACAATAATTTTATCAATACTAGACCTATTAGTTTTTTGGAACATGCCAAGAAACTTTATACCAAACTTCTCACAAACTGGTTAAATAATATATTTACAAAATATAGAATTTTATCACCTTACAATTATATTGCACTCCTAGGCTATAGCACAGCCATACCTATTCATATACTTAACAATATAATTGAAAATGCATCCTGCAACTCGCAAAAACTCTGGCTTATATTACAAAATATGAGCAAAGCATATTACTCTGTTAATCTCGATCTATTCAAAAAAGCACTTTATTACATTAGTATACCACCAAAGCTAGTTGATATACTTACTAACTTGTTAACAAATTGTCAAAACAGAGTAATTACTAACCTGGACCTTACTAATCTATATATAGTCAAAAATGGTATTGATTAAAGAAAAACTATTACTACTCTTTTTTGGCATATTTACTATGACCTACTTATTCACAAAATTGCATCATAACACAAAGGCTATATATTATCTACAACTTGAAAAACTCATCTTTTACTACCCAAGACCAAAAGTCTTCAAATTTTTACTTCTGTACTAGCATACATAGATGATACACTTTGGATAGCTCAAACAAAATTAGAACTTAAACAGATTACTCAAACTGTTACATCTTTTTATCTAATGGCCAACATCTAAATTAATTCCTTAAAGTCTATTTTTATCTCAAACTCTGCTCCATCAACTACTCAGTTTTTTAACTCAATTCTTGAATCTATACCAGATAGTTAGTCTTTCAAATTTTTAGACTGCTGGTTTACTCTCAATGATAAGCATACATAACAAATTAAAATTATTTAAGAAGAAACACTCCAACTCACTAACATTGCCAATACTAAGAAAATTACTAACAAACAAATTACTTATATAATTAATACGATTATTATACCTATACTCGAATATAGACTACATAATATAATTCTGCCTCAATCTACATATAACAATATACTAGCCAAATATCTAACAGTAATCAAACACAAATCTTATTTAGCCTGCTCCATCTCTAATAGTACTATGCTTAATCTATACTTATATAATGTTTATAACATCTGAAACATCCAGCTTCAACATCATATTACCAACTTTTTATCATGAATTAACAACTCTAATCTACTTGAAATTTCTACCTGAATAAGACTACAACAACTTCAAAACAACCTCTAGTCAGTAACCAATATATTTCAGCACCCACAACCAATTATTGATAGACTTAACAAATATACACTAAATTTCAAAATCATCCAACTCCTAACTCATCTAAATATGTCTATAACAGCTAACTCTAATATAGCTTGGCCTAATACTATTTATCACAATCTTCAGCCTCTAAAAAAAATCTTATTACAGCATGCTCAATATACCACTTTCAAAAAACAACTTAAAAATTTCAATATACTATATTTCAAACAACTCTGCACTGCAGATAATATCATATTACTTGAATAGAAACATCTTTCATCTTGACTGTTTCAACTATTCAAAGGTAGAAAACCATTATGGTTTACTTATCTAAAAGATTCAGTAATGGCTCATAGCAGCTATAAAACACTTCTTCCACATTATCAACAACCAGAACATAACTCTTTTGTCTATAGCTTACAACAAATTCCAAAAAAATCAAAACCATAGTTATTTATATATAATAATAACAAAATTATTATTGGCAAAATCCATAGATACTTTCATAATACTAATCAAATATCTATTATATATTGGCAATCTGATATTAATATAAACTAGCCAAACTATTACTCTCTTCTATTAATTAAATGTACATTCTGTTCAGAATGTTCTTTAAACTCAGATAGAATTAAAAACCAATGCACAATTAATGCATCAGCAGTTATATCTACTAAATTTCTAGAAATAATAAATTCTAACTTTATTAATTTTAACTCCAATTACTTGGATCTTATATATTTAACAGCAGTTAAGCACCTTTTATTCATACCCTCAACCCTAACAATTACTATTCCAAACTCTTCTGCAAATAAAATCTTTAACTTAAAAGAGATGACAAATATACTAAAGCAATTTTTTATTATTAATGCCTTACAACAATAAATTAACTTTTATACTGATGGTTCAGTAATTAACATTAGAACTAACCAATGCACTATGGATATTGGCTGAATTCAAATCAATAATAACAACCAAATTATTTATAAATTCTTTACTAAAATTCACTTTTGACATCTTCTTACAAAGTTGAACTAATGTCTATATTTTCAGCTATCTCTACAGCTCCTCAAAATTTGACAATTAATATTTTTACAGATTCCCAATCAATAATTACTAAGTATTCTAATATCTATATTACACTTTTAAACCTTAACAAACTCTTCAAATTCAATATATGGCCTATATAGCATACTTTGTTAAATATTATAAAATCATATAACTTACAAGTTACATTTCACAAAGTTCAAGCTCACTCTAATGATCCTTATAATAACTTAGCAGATTTACTTGCAAAATAGCATATTTCTTCTTCTTTTCTATACTTTAACTATACTAACATTTATAACCCATATCATATTATTTATTGGAACCAGTATTTTATAGAACACCCAACTAGAAGCTTTATTAAAAACATCTGCAAAGCTTATATTCTGGCTATGTGGTCCTCACAAAAATGCAACCAAGAATAGAACAACCTTATTTCAGAAATAGATTGGAGATCAACTTGGCTATACTTTAACTATAATCAAAAACCAACATATAATCTTACTATCTTTAAACTCAATTATCTTAAATTCTTTAAGATTAAAATTTTTCTAAATGAACTTCATACTTATTTTCTCTGTAATAAAATATATTCACACAAATTCTGTAATACAAATTGCTTTTGCTGTAACATTCCTAATTCTTCTACATACTGGCACTTATGCTCTAATCCAATCCTACTTACTGATATTATTCACATCACTATTACCAAGCATATCAACCAAACTAACTTAGGTCTTTCTAAAAAGAAACAAGATAAACTTATTTATAACATCTGCAATAATGAAGCATTTCATTATATATTACTTCATTATAACTTATTTTATCTTAACATTATACTTAAAGGTCTTATCTCCAAATCTTTAGTTTAAGCTATCCAAAACTTTAATATTCCTTACAAACTGGCATTATATATTATAATCAATATGTTACTTGAAATTAATGAACTATGTTATGAGAAACTCTAGAAATTATACTGTATAAAATTCTCAAACTAGAAAAAACAACAATGACTTAAACCTCCTTACTTAATACCACTAACCCAAACAAATCACAGTACTCAATCCAAATATACTCACCACAATTATACTTACTTCTGTCTATATGAACAACCTGATCAAGCACATTTTATTACTAATACTTGCCCTCCTATTGGGCTTGCCATTAGAAAAATCAATATATAGACAATTCTTTGGATCAAATACAATATCTCTTTTAATTATATCTTAACTCTACAAATCTAGGTAAGTCTTGATCACTCTAGTAGGTTTAGGTTGCAGATAAATATATTTGAGCTTTTATTTTTGAATGTAGTTTTTTTTTGTATTTAGAGTCTAGTTATATAGTTAACAGTTTAATGTTTTGCCATGACTACAAGTATTGGCTTTGGCTATAGCATTTATATAAAAATTACTTTGTATATATAGTAACTCCATATAGTTACTAATTTTAAAACTACCAATAAAAATATGAGCAAGGCCTCACCTTAATACTAAAAAAAAATAAAAAATAAAACTGTTTTATTATTTCATTAATATATTACTATTATGTTACTAATACTGACAAACTTTCAGTTATTTTATTGTTATTTTACTATTATGTTACTGTTAAGTTACTATTATTTGGCAAATATAAAATAGAATAATAGATTTTTTATTATTATTTAATCTTTATTAACCTTTATTTAAAGTTTCAATCTGAATAAATTTGGCATCTATTTATTTATATCTAAATTTTATCCAAATATCTATTTACTATTTATATTTGGATAAATTAACAAATATTTAGACAATTATTTAGTAAAACAGATATTCAAATAAATTTAGATCTAAATATCTAATAAATAAATAAATAAATAGATAATAGATAAAAACTCTACTTTTATTTACTTTTTTAATCTGTAATAACAATAAGGTTGAATTTTAGAGTTTAGTAAATATAAAGTTTTTTTTTTTATTTCTTTGACAGTCTTGTCAAAGCTTTAATACAAAATTTTACTAATAAAACATTATCTATTTTTAGTAATTTACCTTTTGAAATTACAAGCCTTGTATTATTTAAGTACAAAAACTGTATCTAAATGCAACTTGTCATATCAATTTATTTCTAGATTAGAAAACTTTGTTAGCTCTATCAAGAACTGAACCAGAATGAATTATTTTTATTCTGTATTATTTTATTAGCATATTCTATAAACAACTGTCTATGCTCTATTTCTCTTTCTTTGATCTTTATTATTTTAATCTTATTCACTAAAACTTCTTTACTTTTAAGTCTCTTTATACAGCATTCTTTATTTTCAACTGTCTTAACTCTTCTACATTTTAATTTTGGTGTTATTCTATTCTTTTTCTTTTATTTGACTTCTGTTCTACATCTTTGTTACCAAATTTCTTTTCTAAACATCTCTTCTACAATCTTAACATATAATCTAATATCCTGCTTTACACTTTTTCATAAAACTTGTTTAGCATACAACTCCTTAAACATACTCTTAACTAATAAGTTATGTATACATGCATCTCTATATCTACTTTTATCTATTTTAGTTTTACTAACTAATATTCTTTTAAATCAAGTCTTATAAGCTTGTTCTTGTCTAACTTGTTGAATCTTTTTTTTTAATATTAAGGTGGCCTCTTTGGTCTTTTGACTTTTATTAATCACTTATTGGTATTGTGGTTCAATAAACCACTACAGAAGAGTATACAATTGACTACATGTATAACTTTTTTATATTACCTATTTAAGGAGTCTGCCTAAAGGTTCCCCACTAATTGCTATACCTAACATCTCTGCTTGGATGTTCTACTTTAAACCCTCTAAACCTGTAACCTGTGTTAACATCACTGAGTTATCCCAGATGCCCGGATTATCATTTCAACCTTAGAACTAATTTATCCTTAAAGTAAACCTTTCAGAGCCTTCTGTAACCATTTTTACAGCTGACCTAGGTATCACTATGACAGAACCAACACTTGTGATTAGGGCTGATCATTAAACTGCTATGCCCTTGTAGAGTTCACACAAACCCTAGCATCTACTTCACAGCATATCTGAAATATTTTAGTATACCCCTGCCGATTTACTAAACTTCCAATTCAGATAGCCTAATAGGACTTATGATCAGTCTATTGATATATTAGGTCAGCCTGATATCCTTTTCCTCTGGCTCATTCTGGCAGTCTGGTTGGTAGTACCTCTCATCTAAAGGTTTTTGCCTATTCGACTACTTCAACCTTGGTATCCATTTCATAAGACTAGTCTTTACAGTAGGGCCATCAAAGATCTGGCTACCTCTCTACTCAAGTATTCCCAAATAAACTTCTTGTTACTTAATTTTAATGAATTTAAACAGCTACAAGGACTTATCTATTGTTTGCACCACCTAATTGCCAGTTTGCATTCCTTCATGTAACTACAACCTTGTCACAAAGGACAATGTTATATGACTTGTTACACAAATGCCCTATGACCTATCAGTCATGCCGATGTGACTGCCATTACAGGTATCCTAACCCAATCATTAGTAACAGTTGCTGTAATACAAATATTACATAGGTAATTATCCAAATTTTCATCATCAATAAGATTTGAACACCCAATCTACCACTTGGGAGGTTGACAACCTAACCACTTTACTAGATCACCATACCCCTTGTTTAATCTTTTTTATATTAACTAATATGCTAACTTTTTGATATTATTTTAATAGCCCTCATATTCTTCACAGTTGAGCAAATGTCTTGATAATTCTTTCTCTGTCTTGAATTTCTTATATACATTTGAATTATATAAGTTGTTTATTATTTTTTTTAATATATTAAATACTGATAAACTATTAATAATACACTTAATCCTAAATGAAATCTTCTTATTTTCTTTTAGAAATTTACACTTATTTCTTATTAACTTTTTGTTTTTCTTCTATAGCTGTCTCCAATCTCTTTATGTTTTTACATTTAGTTTAAACTCTTTTATTGTGTTTGAACTTTACTATTTAGCATCATTTATCATATTCATTAATATCTTAACAAACTTTCTCATTAGTATTTCTATTACTGACTCTTTTCAAAATAATGTACATGAAAATCTTGAGTTTCTTTCAAGCTTCAGATTTGTATTTTTACTTTGCAATGTACTCTCTTCTTCTAAGCTTGCAATTGCTGCTGTACTATCTAATTTAATAACTACCTTACTATTATATATTACAACTAATATCACTATCAACACTGCAACTAACTCTGTCTTTGTAGATGATAGTTATTTTGCTACTCTAATTTTTCCTTTTATCATTAATCAATTCTTATATTTGCTAACTTATACTTAACTTGCATTCATTCTGCAATTCTTTATCTCTTTTACTAATGATCTATCTGTATAAAAACTGAAGGTTGTATACTTTAATTTTATGTTTTATTTTAATTGTTCCAATAGCAAAATTTCTAAACTACTATTAAATTTTTACATCTTTATCAAACTGATCTCATATGTATATATTTTTATTTCTTTATTTATAACTTTTTCTTTACTATTAAAATTATCTTCATGTGATTTTCTTTATATTCACTTAGTTTTTCTAACAAAACTAAAACTTTCTGTTTGTTCTTTTATCTAATTCCTGATAACACACTGGCTATTGCTTTTTTTTTAACCTAATACTAATAACTGTTTGTGTTACTTCTATTATTCAAATTGTATTTTTTACATTTTACAAGCACTGAACAATTTTTATCTTCAACTTTAGATATGCTTCAGTGGTTTATAAATACATTTTTTTTTTTTAACTATTCTGCCTATTATTAATTCCATATTCTTCTTATTTACTAGCATCTATTCATGTTTTCTTTTATCTTGCATTAACCTCTTATATATAAATCACATTGCTATAGTGTTTGTGTCTTATATTTAAAATTTTGCTCAAACTGTTCTATTACTTTAATTACTTAATATTTTCTGTTTAATTTCTACAAGCTACTTTGTTTTTCATCCTTTTTGTATACTTGTTCATAATGCTTAAAACTTCTTTTATGTAATTATTTTCTTATCATATTGATCAATTAACTGTTATATAAAAAATATTTTATATTTTATCAACTTTCAATATGCATTCTGAATGTTTTCTTTTTTATTAAATTATGTACAGTTTTGTTTATACTATAAACTTGCCAAAAACTACCTTCTGCTTTTACTATTATACCTATTTTTTTTGCTTTAAGTATAACTAAACATACTAAATTATTTTTTCAAATTTTCTTTAAGTTGTTTACCAAAACTGTATCCAATTCTTCTAATATTAATCCTACCAGAGCAAAGCCTTATTTTACTCATATTCTTGTCACTTCACCAATCTAATCTAGCTTATTCAATCTTCTTTGCACTAACACTAACTAGTTATTAAATATTTCTTAATGTTTTATATTTTCAATATATACTTTTTTTCAACTCTTCTTATTGATTATTTGGACACAAAAACAGCTAAAGAAAAAAGAAGATTTTAGCAAAGTTAGCAATAGAAAACATTTTAAGTAGCTCTAAATAAAAAGAAGCAACAACATAGAAAGCAATAGATTAGCAAAAAAAATCTATTTACAAAACTAATAGACTAGCTACTAAAGAAAAAGCAGAAAACTTACTGAAAAATGATAATAGTGAGAAATTGTCATTAGACTCTTTCCATAGATCTATTTATATTACACAAAAAATATGTAACAGTAAAGCAACAACAAACATGTGCAGGCTACCAAATTAGTATAGATATCACAAATTACATATTGATACATATGCAATTCTACATATAGATAAGCAAAGTAACAAAGAAAATTTATAAGCCAATCAGAAGAATATAGATATAAATAGAACATAGAATTAATGAAGCATGAAGAAAGTCTATTAACAACTTTCATAAAAAAAGCATACTGGACAATAAACAGAATACATAATAAAATATTTTTCAATCAGTCAAATAATATATATATAATACTAAACAGTAAAGATAAAATTGTTATCATGTTTATAGAGCAAAGCTTAGCAAAAGTTGCACTATTAAGAAAAACTAGAAAATTAATTGAAAGAGCAGAAGGAGAACAGTCAAAAAAGAAGTCAAACTTTACAGAGCCAAATAAAAATATAATAATGATTGAACTTAGAAGAATTCAAGAACAAAAAAATAGAGCAGTAATATAACAAGAAATAACTAAAAAAGAAGAAAAGCAAAAAAACAGATATGAGACAAAAAGAAAAATTAAAAGAAAGACAGAAGAAAACAATACAAGCAAAACAAAACTATAAAAAAAAGACTTTACTATAAAGAAAAAAATCACAAATAAAGATATAAACCAAACAAAAGAAGAACTATTTGTACAAGAAAAAAAATCAAGAAAAGAACAAACAAGAAATGTAAAACAGGAGAATATAGAAATAAATGATAAAGAATTAAGACAAGATTCAACATCAAAAAAAAAAGAAAGACAAAAAAGAAGAAAACAAATAGTAAAAAGAGAAATAGACATAGTAGAAATTCTGTTAAAAGAAAACATGTAGACACTAAGCAAAAAAAATTGCAACAAAAGTAACAGTTTACTTGCTAATATACTAGAATACAATATGACTAGAAAAACAGAAGAAGAATATATAAAGTTTATCAAATAGTCACTAAATAACAATGAACATATTAAGTATATTAAAGAAATCTTCAAATAAGGAAATCTGTGAATTGAGATAGACTTCAACTACGAGTATGGTAGAAACAAAGCAATACAAAGAATATATAAAAAAAAAAGTAATTAGTACAAAATAATATCAGAAGAGAGCAAAGAAAAAAGAAGAACAAAATAAAAGAAGTACAATAATAAATACCAAAATAAAAGATGTAGTACAACAGAATATAAGAAAAGAATTATAAAAAAGAAGAAATTAGAGAAGAAGTAAAAGAAGAATATACAAACACTAAGAAAGAAGAAGCAAAAAATATAAAACATATAACAATTTGGAATCTGGTAACAGATATAAATAAAAAAACTAGAATACATTTGTAGAAGATTCAAAAAAGCACAAATAACAAGAATTAAAAAATTCAAAAACAAGGCTCTTGCAATAATCTAAGTAGAAGAATCAGAAGAAGAAAATACTTCTTGGTCTATACCTAAACTAATAAGAGTAGCAGAAGGAAAAGAAGATCACAAAGCAAGACTAAAACAAAAATAGTATATAGCAAAATTAACAGAATTGCCAAGTAATGCTTCAAAAGTCCTACTATTACAATGTTTAAGAAATAAAGATACAAAATCAGTGTATATCCTACCAAACAGAAATAGAAACTAAAGAAAAACTGCAATAATTTTATTTGCAATAAAAAGAAAAAGAGAAACAGTTTAATCAAGACCAATCATATATAACAACTTTTGTGTATTCTGGTCAAATAAAAAGAAAAAAGAAGTAAGAAGAAAAGGTTTTTAAGAAAAAAGAGAAAAAAGCTAAAATAGAATGACCCAAAATTCAAGCAGAAGATTTGCAGAAATAGAAAAAAAAGACCTAGAGGATAAAAACACTAATATAAAAAAAGAAAAAAGCTAAGACAAAAGCAGTCAAAGCTCAAACAAAAGACATATAGAAATAGAAAATGATTTTCAAATACAAGACATAGCAGAATGGTTAGATAACAGAAATAGTAATGCAGAAAAAGAAGAGAAAATTGAAAGAAAAAAAGATAAAAGCAGAAAGACAAACATATCTAAAGACAAATTAAATAGAAAATATTTTAAGCCAGATTTTGAACAGATTAAATTAACTAGAAGATACACAGCTAGACATAAAAGAAAGCCTAGCCAACTATTTCTAAAGGCACTTTAGTTGAGTTTATGAATACAGATAAGATGATTAGAGACTTTCTGCAATGTGAAAAAAAAATGTTTGAAGAAAAGAAAAAAAAGACATCCTTTCATCTAGAAGTGGAAAAGAGCAGAAAAGAAGATAATAATGTTAAAAATAGAAAAACAAATCAAGAATAACTAAAAAATGTAAAAAAAAAAGAAAAAAGAAATTAAACTAGCATGTCACATCATTAATAAATTAAAGACCAAAGTTTGAAAGTTTGAAAACCTACTTAGCTAAGCAGAAGAAGAAGAAATTACAATATTAGAAATTAAAGAAATGAATCTTGCAGAAAAAGAGTAAAAATTTTTAGTATATAGAACAACCAAAAGATATAACAGATACTAAAGCAATGCAGCAGAAGATAAGAAAAAAAGTTTAGATGTAAGAGTTCTGATAGAAGAACAATAGGCAAGACATGTAAATGCTGCAATAAGATAAATGAATATATAATAGAAATCACATTATACTTTAAGCAAATAGAATTAATAGTAATAGAAGTCTATATACTATCAAGTAACAAAAAAGTAAAAAGAGATATCTAACAAAAAATAGTGGAAATTGTTGTAAAGAAACATAAACAAGTACAAATAGTGATTATAGGTAACTTTAATTACACAATAGACAATATTTTAGATAGGCAAAACCAATAAGTGACAAGTTACAAAAGATTGCTAATATTTAGTTAGATAAAAAGACAAGACTTCTATATCATATACAGAGAAATGCATTCAACCAAACAGAAATACATATGGTCAAACTCAAAAATAGCAACAAAAATTGACTACATATAGGTATCAGAAGGACTAGCCTTAGGTCTACAAAGAGCAAAAATTGAAGATATAGAAGAAATTATTAAAAGCAACTACAAGATAATAATAGCAGAAATATGGATAAAACATATGATAGTAAAAAGCAGCAAGGCAGAAGTCAAAAAAAAAGACCAATCAAGAATAATATATCTTTATAACAAAACAAAAAAGAAAGAATAAGAAAATTATGCACAGGAGCTACAAAAGAGATTAGAATTAAAAGAAGCTTTAGAAAATATACAAAAAGACAAACAAAAGAAAGAAAAGAAATACAAAAAATTAACAATATATAGAATGTGATAGAAGAATCAATTATAATAGCAGCAAATAAACATTTATTTAATAAAAAAATCTACAATACAATGACAAACAGAAGGTATAGTCAAGAAGAGCAATAACAAAAAAAATTCATTGTAAAGTTTCAAAGATTAATCAAGTATGCAAAAACAAAAAAGTGCAAAAAGTTGTGAAAGCAGATAAAAGTGAAGTAAATAGAAAACTTAAGATGCTAGCCAATAAAATTAGTACAAAATTACTAAAAATTCAAAGATAATAGTCTAATAATTGAATAGAAAACATAAAAGACTGGCAGAAAATTTTTTAAGAAAAAAAGAAGAAAGAATAAAAACAAAAACAAAAAACAAATAGAAAATAATATAGACAAAAGATATAAAATGATCAAAACTGATCAAAGAAAAATAATAGCTAGCCTTTTGAACAAATTATACAAGAAGATAATACTTGACAGAATAATTAAACAAACAGAAAAAAAACCAGACTAGTAATGTAAGCAGAACTAGTTAGGAAAGCAACAGTAGAACACTATAAGAAGCAGTTTAAGAGAAGAAGAGATATCAGAAAGCTAGAAAAAAATCTATAAACTACAAGATCATATTAAAAAAAAATATTATAAGAAAATCAAAAAGAAAATTAAAGAAGAAAAATAGAATAAAATAATTAGAGAACTCAAGACAAGAACAGCTTCAGAAATATCAAAAATAAGTTATACCTTAATTAAACAACTAAAAAAAAAAATCCAAGAGGTTTTCAGAGCCTATACAAATCTGTGCTTAGAGATATGAGAGATACTGATAAAATAAAAATAGCACAAGTATACCCAATACCAAAAGATATAGAATAGAGATACAGTTTAAACAATATTCAACTAATAGCTTTAATTGAAACATTAAGAAAGGTTGTAATAAAGTCAATAACAAAAAGGCTTAGCAAAATATTTGCTAAGAGAGAAATACTTAAAGGACCAAACTAAGCAGGCCTATTAGAAACTCAACAGAACAATCAGTACATGTTTTAAATATAATAATGAAAAAGCCAAAAGAAAAAAATAAAGAGGTGTAGATACTCTTATAAGATATGAAAAAGGCATTTAACTTAGTTTCACTCAAAAGTCTTGAGCTAGCTCTACAAAAAGTTAAAATACCCAAAATGGCAATTAAATATATCTTAAATCTTTTTTATAAAAGACAATCTAAAATAATTATAGTGTATAACCTAATAAAAGAAATAACAGCAGAAAATAAAATAGATTAAAGTAAAGTAATATTTTTACTAATATGGCACCTTTTCTATAATCTGCTATTAGAAAAGATACAGAAAGATAAAAGGTTAGGCTATATAGTAAAACAAAAAATCAAAAAGGAAATAGACTGTAACAATATCACAAGATATCACTAAGCAGCAATTGTATATGTTAATGATGCAATATGGATTGTGAGTAACAAAACACAATTGCTAGAAACCCTAAAGGTAACAGAAAAGTTTTTCAAAATGAATGATATTGAGATAAATGGATCTAAATCAAAACCAATAATCATAAATAAAAAAGTTAAAAAAGAAGAAAAAGAAATAACTTTTAAAGAAAACAAAATAATAAAAGAGCCAAAAAACAAAATAGTTCATTTATTAGGAAGTTGGCTAAACAACAGAATGAGAGAAGTCTTAATAAAAAAAAAAGCAAAAGAGATAATAAGCCAGCAATAAAAGACTTTAAGTATAAAAAAATAACAATGAGCCAGATCACTTATATAAACAATATAGTAATAATACCAAAATTAAGTTACATATTACAATTAACAAAAATATCAGAGAAAGAAATAAATAAAATACACTAACTAATAATATGTCTAGTAAAACAAAAAAACAACTTATCAAGAATATTAGAAAATTGCATAATAAAATATAAAAATCTTGATAGTTGCAGAACTCTGAGCAAAAACTAACAATAAAGCAAATAGAAGGCCTAGTAGCAAGACTAAACAGAAAAGAAGAACTAAAGCAGCTAACAAAACTAAGAATAATACAAAGTTGTTAAAGAGTAAGCTTATATAGAAAGTTAAAAAATTGCCAAAAGACAAGTTATATTGAAAGAACAATTTATCCTATCTGATGATAGTTAAAGCAAAAAAGTTAAAAATAAATATAAGTACAAAAAGTGAATTATAAATAGCAAGTGGTTATAGTTCTAGAATAATTGAATTAGTAGAACCATAATTATGAAAAAAAAATGAAACCAAAATAAGTAAAACAGAACTAATATATCTAAATTAGCTACTTGATACAAAGAGAAAAAGACTAATAACATAGCAACAATTCAAAAGCTATCAGAAACAATTAAGCAAAAACAAAAAAGCAAAGTGGTCTAAGATCATAGAAACAAAAGTGCTTAGTAGATCAGAAAGTAGAAAAATCAAAGAACAATATAAGACAAACAGATTTAATATATAGGCAATAAAGATTAAATAGGAAAGTTTGTCAAAGAATAGAAAGAAAGAAGAATAGATATTGCACAATGCAATAGAAGATAGACAATTAGAAAAAATAGTTAAAAAGAAAAAGATGCTACTGATAGAACACAAGCAGCTGCAAAATATAGAAAAAGATCTTATAACCAGAATTGACAAATGCAAGAAATATACAGAAAAAAAAGATGCAATAAAAAATAGCTGTAAATAGTAGATATGAATTAACAAGATAAACATAATTTCAAATATGCTAAGAAAAAAAAATAACAATATAATTAAGACAGCTACTGACCAACTTATAGGGCATACAAGAACAGAAAAGTTAAAGAAAAATGAACAAAAGTTAATAGGACTCAAAATATTAAAAGGCCTAGAAATAGAGCTAGTTAGAAAACAAAAATTAAGAAAAAACATTATTTAAGAGTTAGTAGAAATTTTAAGAAGAAATATATTAAGAAACAAGAACAAATATATTATATATACAGACAGTACAGCAAAAAGAAGAAACAAAGAAGAGACAAGAAATAAAAGCATGAGTATAGAATAGGTACAAATAAGTGAAGATCAAGATTGGGTAGAAATGAAGGTAGTATTAGAAATAAAAAGATGGTCTATGTTTACTACAGCTAAGGTGCAAGCAATATGAATAGCAGTTTTAATAATACCAAAGAAGAAAAAACTAGAAATATTTACAGATAGCAATACAGCAATTAGAAATATTAGTAAAGGTTTAATATATATAGATAGGAATGAAGTTTTTAAAAGAAAAAATATGTTATAGGTATTAAAAATAATTGATATAATTAGAACAAAAAATATATAGATAGAGTAAGTTAAAATAAAAAGTTATAGCAAAAATAAATAGAATAATAAAGCTAATAGTCTTGTGAAGAAGAGGACATTAAATAGTAAAATAATATTTCTAGAAGAAGTCAATATAGAGAAATAGAGTATTGTCTTGAATAGGAAAACAAATGAATAGACTTACCAACAAGACTTTATGTAAAATAGTAACAAACATTAGACTGAGAGTAGAGTAGAAGGAAATAGCAATAATCAAGAACATAAAACTAGTAACAGAAGCAATAATATATAATTGGATATATTTTTGAAGAAATCTAAAGTCATTTAAAGAAATTCATTGCTTGATAAGAAGAAACAGTGCAAGAAGAAGTGCTTTTATGAAATATATATTAGATAAACTTCTAACTTTGAAAGAACTTAACAAAAGAAGACCAGATATATATACAATAGCAGAATATCAAGTTTGCTAAAGCAAAGCTAAAGAAATGCAAGAACATTTGGCATTATATAAAGGACAAGCAAGTTTTTAGAAAAGAATACAAAAAGTATTTATCACAATAGCATGAAAAAGTTTAAAAAAAAAAGAAAAGTCTGAGTCCTATCTTATATATTATATACAGCACTTTTTAAAAAAACAGAAAAAAACAAAATAGAAACAAAAAAAGCACTAATTAAAAGACTAATTCCAAAAGCAACTCAAGACAAATTATTATAGCTTTTGAGTACAAGAACAAGACAACAGTTTATGAACATAGTAGCAGAGACAGTATAAAACACTTTCTATAAACAAGTCTAAAAAATATGCTATGAAAAGGTTAATATATAAAAAAAAGAAAAAGGAATAACAAGTAAAGTGAAAAAAAAAGACAGAAGAAAAAAAAAAACTTAAGCAAAAAAGAAAAGCTAGTTAGCAAGAAATAGAGCAAAGAAAAAAGAAATTAAGAGAAAAAAGGAAATAAATTAAAGAAAAAGTTAAAAAAATAATTTGAGAGCTTGTTATAGAAAGGTGAAAACCCTTTTATTATAAACTTTAAGTAGTTAAATAAGTAGTTTACTTCTGCTAGAGATAATGCAGCAGGTTGCACTTAGGCATCATTAGGATAGCTGAGTAATGCTAGACTTAGTTATTAGGTATATTAGAGGCCTGCGTTGGGTCCCGCAGCCCGGCCTGGCCCGGCCCGGCCCGCAAATTTTTGCGGGCCGGGCCGGGCCTGAAGCAAAATTTTATAATTGTGGGCCGGGCTGGGCCGAAAAATTTGCAAAATTTTATAATTGCGGGCCAGTGCGGGCCTAAAAATTTGTAAAATTATATAAGA
>CAJVQA010002363.1:0-22218 GCA_910591915.1 Cetraspora pellucida
ACTAAAAGTAAAATAATGGAACTGTTCTATTATTTTGCTATTATGTTACTATTATGTTATTCATATTGACAAACCTTTTGTTATTTTACTGTTATTCTGCTGTTATGTTGCTGTTATGCTGTCATTATTTGGTGAATATAGGGTAGAATAATGGCAAATTTTTTTCTGTTATTTATCTATTATTCACCCTTTATTTATTCATTTAATCTGTGAAAAATTAAAAAAACAACAAACAATTACATTCTATATATCTTTATAGCTCCAAAAACCCTTTTTGCACTTTTATTAAAAGTAACCAAACTACACTCTGCACTAAAATATATTAACAAATATTTATACTATATTTCTAATAATCAAGTAAACAATTTAACTTAAGCTAATTACTATTTATTAAAAGCAGCCATTCTAATAGAAATTGATATTTTATTCATAATATAAACACAGCTAGACTTATATAAATATATTATTTGGCAAGTATATAATTTTAAAAAAAGACAAGAGCAAAGCAAACAAATTAAATTTTTTACAAATTATAGATACTCAAATTTTAAAAATAATATTAGCTATATATTAAAAAGAATCTTAAAAAGAAGAGCAGAGCTTGTTAGTTTTAAAAAATCATCTTATCTAATAAAATAGTTATAAACAAAAAAAATTAAAAAAGCAATATGATTATATTTTAAAAACTGGACTAAGTATAATATACTAAATAATAATAATTAAAAGGACTAGGAATTAATATATCTGTTACTTAATAATATTTAAGACAATATTTATAAAAATCTTCTTTCTTTAATTACTATAATAAAACTAAAACAAATAATTAAAGCAGCACCTAAAGGAAAAGTGACTAGATCTTTGAGAATTGCAAACAAAGTTTTACAACATTTGTCTTCATTGACTTTCTCTTATTTTTTAAATATTTTTAATAATTATTTAATATAAAAAATTATTTCAGATTAGTAGTTGCAAGCTAACATTTGGCCAATTTTAAAAAAGCAATACTACAACTATAAACTTAATTCTATTTGTCTTATCATATTAATTAATTATACTAAGAAAATTTTTACAAAAATTTTAACAATTTGGTTAACTAATATTCTAATTCACAATCAAGTACTCTTTCCTTATAATTTTGCAGTCTTTTTATATTAATCAACACTACAACTAATTTTACAACTTACTTAAATCCTTAAAGATGCAATTACAAACAAAAAAGAAATCTGAATTTTCTTCCAAAATATATTCAAAGTCTTTAATTTGATTCATATATTCACTTTATGCAAGGTTTTTAAAAAAAAATTTTTTTAATATGACTATAAACCTAATATCATACTTGTTCTTATATTGAACCAACAAAGTAATTATTACTCTAAGCTTAACTATACACTACTATGTAGAAGATAATATTAACCAGGAAGAGACAATCTTTTCTCTTTTTTAAAAATATATTATAACCTATTAATATTAAAAATATATAATAAACACCAAAGATTTATTAATAAAATTTTCTTTTTAAATACAAAAAAAATATATATCTTTATAATGGCATATATAAATAACTTATTATGGATTGCACTAAACAAAATATCTCTTATTAACATCTTGAATACTACTTTTTTTTTTTTACAAATTTGCTAACATAAAAGTCAATCTACCCAAATCTATCTTAGTTATAAACTCTTTAAACTCAAATAGCTTAATATTTTTTGATAATAAACAATTAGTTGCAATTAATAATAAAATACTTTGTAAATATTTGAAGGCATAGTTCTTAACCAACAGAAAGCCAACATTAGTACAAAAAAAATAATAGCAGAAGTTAAAATTAATTTAAAAAAACTGTAATTTGTTAATATAATAGAGAAACAAGCAATTTATATTATAAATAATGTTATTACTTCACATTTTATTTATTAGTTATGCTTCTTATTTTTCTTTTTTTTACAATTAAATTTACTTAACAAAGCTTGTATACAACTGGTAAAACACAAAACAAGATTAGCATAAAAGATTACTAACTTCTTTTTATTTAATTTAGATATTTATATACTAACAGATCTAGCTTAAGCCCAAACTTTAGCATTAGTTACAACATTTTAAAAGAATTTAAATTATTTCAATTTTGATTTATTCTTTTTAAAAATATATTTCCAATAACTACAAGATGTAACATTTACTAATACTTCAAATCCTATTATAATTTATAGTCTTCTTATTAATACAAACAAATATACAAACATAATAGTGCTATATATACTAGAATTGCAAATCTTATATAATTGTAATGATTGGCTATATTTAAAAAACTTTCTAGATATATTTATAAATCAAATTCTTTTAAATTATTCTAGAGCCTTATATCTTAAAGAAAACTAAATAGTCATAACATTATAAGCATAGAACAATTTTTAAATACAATGAACACATGGGATGTAGCAACCTAGTAAAGTAAATAGGTTGTCAACCCCCAAGTGGCAAGTCTAAGGCTCAATTTCCACAGATAATAAATTTTGAAAATTATATCTGTGTTATGATAACTGCCTCTTGTTAATCGGTTGGGTTTATGCATTTGTAATTTTAGGTATATCAGGTCAGGACCCATCTGATTTTAGAAGCTTAGGGCATCTATATAAAGTATAATGTTATATCTATATAGAGGAATGTAAAAACCAGTATTGCAAAAGGCTTTGGTGCAAACCTGTGATAAGACCATCAGATGTAAAAAACTAAGAAACTAAGAAAACAGAAGCCTACTTGGAAATTCTGAGTAAAGAGATAGCACAAACTTTCGATAGTGCTATTGAACCAATGAAAGTTCATAAAACATCTTCATAGGAATTGTTAGATGAACCAGTTGACAAGATATGTAAAGAAGCATATGACCAACCAGGCTGCCAGAATCATCAAAGAAAAAGAATATATAAGTATAGTATACTAGGCCATCTGGATTAGAAGTCTGAAAAGTCTGTTAGTTCTGAGTTATAGCTAGTAGGAAAAGATAAAAAAAATATTAGAAAAACAGGTACCAGGGTTTAAGTAAACTTTACAAGTGTAACAGTGATTTAATGAATAATCCTAACTACAAGTGTTGGTATTGGCCATAGTAGAAAATCCAGATTAGTAGTAAATAGGAAATATATAGCTTACTCTGGTAGATTTATTTTAAGAATAAAATTGTTCTAAAGTTAAGACAAAAAAATCCAGATCAAGTGATCTGATAAAATTAATACTAAGTCAAATCAGAAGGTTTAAATAAAACATCTAAGCAGAAATGTTAGATATGGCATTTGGTAGAAAACCTTCAAGTGAACTTCTTAAAAAGGTAATATAGAAAAGTTATATATATAGCCAGTTGTACACTTATCTGAAAGTTTAATATAGATCTGTCTGTATGAACATGTATTTGATATAAGTATTAATAAAAAGTCAAAAGACCAAAGAGATCATTTTAATACTGAAAAAAAAAAATACAATGAACACAGAACTTTTAATATAGAATAATTTTTATCACAATATTAAAAAAATATCTTAAGGCCAATGTTTCTATTGGTTTTATTTAATATAAGATCTAATAACTGCATTTACAAATCTATCTTTAACTCTTTCAAAATTAAACTTATATATTCTGACCAAATAAGCATTTAGCAAGAAAGATTAAATAATTATAAAAGCTATAATTTTTAGAAGAATATACAATTCTTTTAACAATAACTTCAAAACTTAATATTATATTATATAATCTGACAATACATTAAAGCATGCCAAGAATGCACATTAAAAAATAAGATTTACTTATCCAAATATTGCTACTTTAATATAATAAAATCAATTTATAACCTTTAAGTAAATTGCAAAAAAAAAGATCTATATTGACTTACTAATTTTAAAAAAGCACTAGCTTTAATTTTACTTATAACAATATAATCCTATAATCAAAAAATACTATATTCAAACTTAGCCAAACCACTCTGCACATTTACTAATTCTTTGATATTATTTTGAAATATCTTAACAAAAGCCAACTTTAATAAAAAAACTATAACACTTCATATAACAAGTGTTTGATAAAATATAGAAAACAAATCTTGTATAATGGTAAAATTAATATTTTCAATACCTTTATATCTTTTTTGACTACTTTACCAACCTTTGTCCTTCTTATTTAAATTTTTAATAATATTATTAACTTTTGTGCTTATTTTTATAAACTCTTGTACTAATATAAAAATATATACTAACAACTTTTTATTTATTAATTTAATTAACTTTATATAATCTATTCAACTACACAATTATTCTATACTAAACAAGCAACAACATATCTATCTTCTTCTAATACTAAAAGCAGTAATATATAATTTATATACTTACAATTACTTTTAACAAAAAACTTATAATTCAAGAAATCCAAAATATTTTTTATTAAACTCTATATTACAAAAATTTTTATATAACTAATTCATTCTCAAACTTCTTAGCAACTCATGTATATACTTATTAAAAATTACAATAATACAAATATAATAAATTACAAACAGAATAATTTGATTTTACCAATAACAAATCTCTTATTGGCATACTTTATAAAACAATATTAATTGGTTTTTAACTTTACAATACATATAATATAAAGAAAAACTTTTAGCATTAATAACTAATTTAGAAGTGTGGTAATCTAGTGAAGTAGTTAGGTTGTCAACCTTCCAAATAATAGATTGGGTGTTTAAATTCTATTAACAACAAAAATTTGAATAATCAATCACCTATGTAATATTTATATTATAGCAACTGTTACTAATAATTGGATTAGAATACCTGTAATGTCAGTTATATCAGTATAACTAGCAGATTATAAAGCATCTGTGTAACTAGTTATACATAAAAATATAAACTGACAAATCAGATAGTGCAAACACTAAATAAGTCCTTATGACTATATAAATTTGATAAAATTAGATAACAAAAAGTCTAATTTGAAAAATCTAATTAGAGAGGTAATTAGATCTTTGACAGCCTTACTGTAAAGACTAGCCTAAAAAACTAACATCAAAGTTATAGTATCTGGTCATAATACCTAGTTATAATATCTGGTCATAGTATCTGAATAGGCAAAAATCTCTAAATTAAAAGTCTCAAAGATATCACTAACCAGACTACTAAAATAAATCAGAAAAAATTGATATCAGGCTAATTTGATATACTAATAGACTAATCATAATTTTATATAGGCTATTTGGATTGGAAGTCTAAACAAAAGACAAATAAATAAATAGAAGTATACTAAAGTACTGGAGTTATGCTGTAAAGTAAATGCTGAAATTTGTGTAAACTCTACAAAGGCATAGCAGTTAAATAATATAACTTTAATTACAAATGTTAGTTCTGTTATAGTGATATTGGATTAGCTGTAAAAATAAGTACAGAAAGCTCTAAGAGGTTTACCTTAAGAATAAAATAGTTCTAAGATTAAAACAATAATCTGGGCTTGATTTAGTAATGTTAACACAAGTTGCAGGTTCAAAAGATTTAAAATAGAATATTTAATTAGAAGTGTTAGATATAGCAATTGGTAAAAAAACTTTTAGATGAACTCTTTAAATAAGTAATATAAAAAAATTATATATATAGCCCATTGTATACTCTTTTGTAATAGTTTATAGAATTATATTATCAAAAAAAATATTAATAAAAGTCAAAAGACCAAAGAGGTCATCTTAAAAAAAAAATTTAATAATTAATTCATCTTTATTTATACTAAAAAACTAAAATCAAATTATTTTCTAAAAAACTACCTACTTATTTTCTTTTTTTTTACTAAAGAAATACTATTAAACATTTGAACTACTTTTGTTCAAAATGCTATAATGCTTCTAAAAATATTATACATTTCTAAATTGACTTTGAAATTATTTATACTTTACAACTTTAATAAGATATATAATATACAAAATTTTAAATAATTTAGAAATATTTAGTTACAATATAAATAGTTTTATTTAAGCTTTTATTTTAAATCATATTGACAAATAAATACTATTAAGTATAATAATTAACAATACTCTAGCACTATTTGAAAATAACAAATATAAATTTAAATATACTTTTCTTATTTATTACAATATTATCTCTGCAATATATAAAAAACTCTGACTTTCTTTTAGAATGATATAATATGATTTAGTTCTTTTAACTTCATCATTATTACAACCTTTAGTATTAGCTAAAACTAAACTAATTTTATTTTTTTTACAAATAAAAATTAGATCATAATATTACTTATAAACAATATTTTCTTAGTTATTTTATTATAAACTAAAGGTTTACTGATTATTCTAACAAAAAATAAGGTAGAAGTAAAGTAGTTTTTACTTTTATCTTTTCTAATTTAATTTATTTAGTATATATTTTATGAGTAGTTTTAGACATCTTCTGTGGGAGATATGCATTTCCATGAATTGTCCAATGATGAGTCAGAATTTTGTTAAAATTTAGTGTAATATAGCACAATTATAAAGATTAAAACAAACTTCTATTTTTCAAAAATTGTTTATTTCTTGAACATTTGCATAAAAAACTACCTTTAATGCTCTAATAAAAACTTTTTCTTGAGCAATTTTACTATAAGTACCACTAATACTAACTCTAACACAAACCCTAACTCTATCTTAAATGAATTTAGTTGTAAGAGATATATAACTTATATGTATCTTGTGAGAAATGTCTATTATTTTCTATATTATATATATATAAATTAACTAATTAATAAAAAAAATAGAAGAAATGTAGTGATTTAGTAAAATGGTCAGGTTGTTAAACCTTTAAGTGGTAACTTAAATATTCAAATCTCATTGACAGTAAAAATTTGAATAATCACCTATATAATATTTATATTATAGCAACTGTTATCAATAATTGAGTTAGAATATTTGTAATAGTAGTTGTACTAATATAACTGGCAGATTATAGAACATCTGTGCAATATTAGAGTTATACAAAAGAATGCAAACTGATAATTAGATAATGCAAACACTAAATAAATCCTTGTAACTATATAAATTCATTAAAATTAGATAACAAGAAGTCTATTTAGAAAGATCTAAATAGAGAAATAGCCAGATTTTTAACAGTATTACTGTAAAGACTAGACTACTAGAAATAGATACTAAGATCTTAGTAATTAAACAAACAAAAACCTCTGAGTTGAAAATCTTAGAGGTACTACCAACCAAGCTATCAAAACAAACTAAAAAAAATATTAAGCTGATCTGATATATTAATAAACTAATCATAGTTCTATATAAGTTATCTGGATTAAAAATATAATAAAATTCAAAAATATACTAAAGTACTAGAAATATACTATGAAGTAGATGCCAGAGTTTAAGTGAACTTTACAAGAGCACAGTAGTTTAATAATTAAAATTCTAATTACAAGTGTTGATTCTGTTATAGTAATATTGAATTAGCTATAAAAATAAGTATCAAAAGTTCTGAAAGGTTTGTCTTAAAAATAAATTAGTTCTAAGGTTGAGATAATGATTTGAATATTTAAATATAACTTAGTAAAATTAACACAAGTTGCAGGTTTAGAAGATTTAAAGTGGAACACTCAATCAGAGATGTTAAATATGACAATTGGTTAAGAATCTTCAAGCAAACTTTTTAAATATATAAGATAAAAAAGTTATATATATAACTAATTGTATACTTTTTTGTAGTAGTTCACTAAATTACATTATCAAAAAAGTCATTAATAAAAGTCAAAAGACCAAAGAGATCACCTTAATACAAAAAAAAATAAATAAATAAAAAATAGACCTCTTTTTTTAAAAAAATTAATAATAATAATAGAAAACTTACAGTTAGGTTTTAAATATGATAACTAATATAAAACCTTTAGACAAATTACTTAAATTAGACAATAACTAAAATTATATAAGTAACTAATTGTATATTCTTTTTATAATTGCTTCTATAGTTGTTGTATAAATAGCTATTAGGTAAAACATATTAATAAAATTCTAAATTGCAAGTACTTATCTTAGCATTAAAAAAAATTTAATCAAATTTAATTAAATTTAATAAATTTAATTAATTAGTTGTTAAAATATTTTGATCAAAGTTTTATAAACAATTTTAACATAGTTTTTATTTAGTATATAGTTTAAAAAATTTTTTAAATTTTGATTAAAAATACAAGTAAGGTTCTTACAAATCTAAAGCAAATTAAACTTTAATTAAGTTTGAGTTTAATTTAACTTTTAAATCAAACTTAAGTTTATGTTTTTTTAAAAATTATATTTAATTTGAATTATATATAAGGATAAAATTATCTCAAAATCTAAAGCCTAAATAAAATTGGTTTGATATATTTTATTTAAAAGATAAAATTTCTTTGAACAGCAAAATTTATAAGAATTATATATATATAAATTTTATTCACTCTTTTTTATAAAAAATTTCAATTTGATCTAATAAAAATAAAATAAAAATAATATAAATAATCTTATATAGTTTTGGCTAATAAAAAGTGTAATAGTATATTGTCTTTAATTTATATAACAAAAAATAAATCACAATATAGTTCTATTTTTAAAAATCTAGCAATAATAAGGATAAGTGATAAGTAGTACCTGGATTGATTTTGTTCATTTAAATTAACAATGGTATTAATTTTATTAAAAAAACTTATTTATAATTTCTAATCTTAGAATTGATTAACTAATAGTTTTTTGTATTAAGTTTGAATCATTGTTTTAGGTTTTAGAACTGAATTCGCAATTTAACATCTTTAGTTTACTCAAATTGCACACATTTAAAAATTTTTCATAGACAATATAATACTGTAATAGATAAATATATCTGTTACAGTTCAATCTTCAAACATTTAGCATAATTGACTTTACCTTAATTTAAATCTTTAATTTTAAATTTTACTTTATATATATAGTTATTTTTAGTATAAATCATATTTTAAAATTAGGAATAACATAATATGATTAAGAAAATTTAAAAAAAGTCATTTTGTTAAAACTTGCTTACTTTGCAAAAATTAGCATAAAATATTAACTAATAAAAAGTTTTTGTTAGACAATTTTACTATACAAATGCGATTTCTAAAAAATTATGATTAGCATTTTGTGTAATTTCAGTAATATATTACTGAGATTATACTTATAATATTTTAGGAGCCAAATTTTCAGGTCTTTACTTTTTCACACTCATATAATCTACTCTTTTTCTGATTTCAAACTCTAACATAAATGAACTTTAAGGGTAGAAGTAATATATATTATTTTTACTAGTAATTTTATAGCAAATCATATGATATTATATAATTTATATATAAAATTTTGTTTATATTATACAAATTTTCTATATAAATCTCATGTAATCTAGGAAACTCATAAGCTAACCCAGGCAAACTTAGTAGTATATAAAGTTTTTTTTTTAAATAAAATAAATTATAAAATTTTATCAAAATAATTAGAAGATATTAATTTATATACTATTAAATTTTGGTAACAATTAAATATAATACTGAAAAGTTTTATTAATAATATTTTTTTTTTATATATAAAATTTTATTTGCTAAGAAAATCATATAACAAATGATCTATATCATTCACAACTTTGTAATCTGTGTTCAGTTTATAGTCATATGATATTGATCACATAATGTTTACTAAACTAATGCAAGTTTATGTATGATAGAATATATATAAATACAATATAATATAATATTATTTTATGTACTATACATCTTATATTTTAAAATTTACAGTAAATTGAATTAATATTTTACTTCTAAGCTTTTTTAAACTACTAAAATTTAAAAATATATAACATATTTACAACCTTTCTCTTAACTAATCTATAAGCCTTTTTTGCTTATATGTTATTTAGTTTAATTCTTAATGTATTTAAAATTAAATACCAAATTATTATGTTAGTTTCACTTATATATTTGGTCAAAATTACTTTTGCATATATCAAAACTATTATAACCTATATGATGACTAAACTTAAATAGTTTTAGACATGTGATATTTCTGAGATTTTTTATAATACTAAAACTAGAAAAACTGAACTAAAATAGATTTGGTATATGTTATATTCTAATAAATTGCATTAAGTATAGAATTTAGATTTCTGCAAATTTCCTAATACTATAATACTAATTAATATTCATCATAAATTCATTTAATTATTATCAAAATTTATTTATTTCAAAGTATGAAAAATACTAATTTAAATTGAATTGTAACAAAAAAAGTTTTGTACTTATTTTAAAAAAGAAATATATTATACAATAATACTTATCTTTGGTTAATTGCTATATCAGTTTTAGGTTGTATAACACAATTATTATATTTTGTATATTATGTTAATTATTATAGATTATATATGCAGAAATATCAAGATGATAAATATAATAAAAAATTATATTATTTCAGTTTTTTGATATAAAGATATTGAGTAGTATTTAGTAAAATAAAATAAATAATGTAATAAAAGTATATTAAAGCATAAAATAATGTTATAAATTATATAATAATAGAGATTAAGCTTTTGTTTTAAATTAAAATATTAAATTATACAATAAAACAAAACAAAACAATCTTAAACTTATCCAATATTAACACAATAATCTATATAATCACTATATAAAAGAAATGTCTTTTGATAATTTTTTTTTTTTATTTGTCTAAACTTGGATCCTAAACTCTTTTTTTCAAAAAGTTTATGAGTATTCATAAAATATAACTTTTATTTAGAAAAATAATAATGAAGTTAAATTTAATTTTAAATAATTTCAAAACAAATATATTATATATTTCAATATCTAATATCAAAATCACTTAATATAATTTTAATATTTTGCAACATATCTTGTCTCAAGATTATAAGTATATTATTAATTCATTCAATATAATTCAAATATATAATTTTTTGGATATATGTACTAAACTTTTTGAAGCAGAGTTCTATATAAAAATTTTTATAATTGATGATGCCAAAACATGACTTAAAAATTTTTTTGATCTAAATAAAGTAACTATAAAAAAAACTTAAAGATATATTATTAAAAGTATTTGATATATCTTTTCAAAATGTCTTTATTATATTTATGATTATGCAGTTAAGTTAAAACAAGAACAAGAAAAAAACAATATCAATGATGAAATAATGAAAATACTAAAATTGAAAAAAAAATTAAAGTTAATACATATATATAAGATACTAATTGCTTGGTAAAAGTAGTATAAAGGTTCAAAATAAAGATTGCTCTTATCCATATATAATTTTACTTCTATTTCATCATAATTATCCACTTGCATCAAGTTATACTACAAGTTTTTACTCTATATCTAATAATATAAAAAAAATTTTTTTTAGTTTCTTTAATGCTGAATATACCTTTACTAGTATATATAATCTATATATAGAAGAAATTTAACTAAAATATGACAATAACAAAGTAGTACTAGCTGATAGAGCAATTTGTTTATATAAATATAACATCTACAATTTTATTGAAAGTTTTTTAATGAGTCTATTGATATACAGAATGAAAAAAAAATATTTTCTCATTTAGCTAAAGAGATTTCAAGTTTTAATACTTATATGAAAAGAAATACATGAATGCAACTATATATTATACCAATAAACAGTGATCTTGAACAACCTTTTATATTAGTAATTATAATAGACCTTATGAAATAATATTATTTGTTACAACAAGCTGAAGAATTAGTTTATATAAATGTCACAGCTGGTTTCAATTCTCTCAATATTCTCTTAACCATTATTTCAATGAATATACTTATTGGTAGTTTACCTTTTGCCACAATATTAACATCAGATAAAACTATAATTACATTTACAAAAGCTCTGGATATGCTAAAACACATAATATCATTAATTGCATTTGGTAGATATAGATCTTTTATTAGATCTTAAGTTATTATGATTGATAATTTTAGTACAAAAAGAAAAACATTACAATGTACTTAGAGAAAAGCAACCTTATTGTTATATATCTTTCATTTTCTGCAGTTAATATGAAAATGGTTATAGAAAGAAAAACATTATGTTATCCTCATTGAATATATAAAAAAAATTATTTTTGTAAGAAATGAGACTTACTTGAAGCTGCTTATATGGAACTTACAACTAGTCAAATATACTTTAAATATTTACACTTTTAAAGACATTTTAGAACTACTTGGGATCATTACAAAGAATGAGCTATTTCATTTTATCAATAGTTACCAATTTATAATAATAATACAAATAATTTTTTTAAAACTAGAATACAAATAATAAAGGATATTATTTTTGACCAAATTCAAGTATTTAACATAATACAAAATTTTAATTTTATTACTTACACAATGAACTTATATTATACTTATAAGCTATTAGATATAACTTATAATAGACTAGATAATTTCATTACATTATATTTTTATCTCTCAGATTGGCAACTTGGATCAAAAGATGATATCATAGTTATAAGTCTTTATATAATAATGTTTAAACATAAAAGTAAAAAAAATCCAAACATATGATATCTTATAGATATGAAACTTGAAATATGTGAATATAATTTAACTGAAACACTATGTAAATATCAATATTCAATAGCAACTCACTATAATGTATGTGGCTTAAATCAAATTTCTATAATGTCAATAGATAGTCAGTATTACTATGCCTATCTGACATTAGGTAAAAAACATCAAAAACTTATATTTTATATAGATATTCATTAAGCTTAGGCTAAACAAGAACCTACATATACCACATATATAAAAAATATTAATAATTGTATGACTTATAAAACTAAATTTAATGACTCAAATAAAAAAAATATAGAACCTATATCTTTAATATTTTTACAATCTTCAAATAAAAAAAATATAAATAAAAATGAAAGTGATAATCAAAATAGTAATAAAAACAATAGTCATGAAAATGATAGTCAAGTTAGTAATGAAAATAATAATCAAGATAGCAATGATAATAATAATGATACAATTGAGAATAATAATCTTCATCAGTTAATTTTGAATAAATTCCAATGGTTCTGTCATGATTTCAAAAACTTCTTAAAGAAAATAATTTTGTATTAGATAAAAATATATGTAAATTTTAACAAATTTACAAGCAACACTGCTCCATACAAGATACTCAAGTCTGATCATTAATATCTTCTTTTTTTCAAACATGTAACTGAAATACAGGTTGAGTTAATGACAAGAATTATCAACACAGAGGTAAAAGAATCAGGATACAGGTCACTGCAACTGCTAAGCATAAACAAAGGTTAAGTTGTAGGCTTAAAAAGTAAGACAAGAAAGACCAAGAAACTACACATATAATAATATGAAAACAACCAATACTGAAGAGGATTAAACCCACTTTATCATACCATCATGAAAAAAAACAGCAAAAAAAAAGATTATATGATTTACAACAAGCTTTTGTGGAGAGCAGACCTAATGGCACAAAATAAAATATATAAATATGAATTAAGTTACTTATTTGCTTAAGCAATGCTTTAAATATTAAAATATTTAGATCCTTAGCATGTAACTCAGAATAGAAATATATGCATATTATGTTCATAATTCATTTTAAAGTTTTTTTTTTATTAAATAATGAGAAATAGCTAAATTTATGTACATTCGTATAAGCAAGAATATTGAAATAAGCTAAATTTATGTAAATTTGTATAAGAAGAATATTGAAAAATAAGCTAAATTTATGTGCATTCGTATAAGCAATAAGATAATAATAAGAACTTGAACTCAAAATTTTTCTAACATGAAAAAATAAAATTTATCGGAAATTTATTATTTGTGATACGTTGGGATGGTCGGTCAACTAATTAAATCAAACCTATATGTGGACAATGGTTGAATTAATTAGAAACAGTTTTTTTGATTATTTTATGTTACACGAAATGAAAATCACTTTTAATATTAAATTATTATAAAAAAGTAAAAATTTTAAAAATTTAACTCTTCTCGCTAAATTAAGTATTTGACATAAAAAACAACATAAAACGAACTAGAAATATAAGTACTTTAATTTATCGCGGGGGTTTTTGCATTAGTATTTAGAATATACCTTTTTTTTTTTAATAGGTTATAAATATTATTAGATATATAGGAGTCAATTCGTAAATAGCTTGAAATTTATATTCTGTACATATTGTTTTTTAAATTTGGCGCGAGTGTTCAAATTACTAGTTGTAATCTATTGATTAATTTATTTATTTAGTCTATAAATTAATAAATTAACAAGTAGATAGCAAAATCATGCGGGAAAGTTACCTAAAGACATCAAAAATCATAATTTTTTAGTAAATACTTGGAACTTCACGGGTAAAAGATATATTTTGAACAATTGGCGGCGGCACAGTAAACTGGCCACTGTTTACTATATATCGTTTAGTCCTAGTTTACAACAAAATGTTTCGCTACCGCTACTAACAGAAAATGGTACTAATCACACTCAACTAATTTAGCAAGATTCATCATCATAGCGGAATTGATTTGATTTTAGTCAAGCTTAGTAAGCATTGTTATGAACTAAAGTGATTAGAAGATATTGATTGAAACAAATAATAAATAATCAGGATGTTTTTTTTTTATCAGTAAATTTAATTTGTAATTGCGTGCATCTATTCTCAATTAGTTAAATTTACTGAATTTCGAATATTGTAATTAATTTATTGATTATTATTTTAAGTATCAAATTTAAATATTTCGATCAGTAAAGTTGATTATTATAAAGATCACAATAAATAAATTGTCGAGGTGTTTTTGTTCTTTGATCAATAAAGAAAATGATTTTTTTTAATTAAAAAATTTTATTAAGCATTTTCAACAAATCGTCGTGTTTCTTTTAATGATTGTTATAAAAATTATAAATGAATTAAATGAAAAATGGTTGTATGAAAATCATTTTTTATTCATCGCAATCACGATGCCAAAGTTTTCAAAAAGCTTCGCCAAATGATACAACTAAGAGCAATTCAAGAAAAAACAAAAAAAATTAAAAAAATAACAGATTTCCTCGATGATCTCAATAATGAAGATTTCAATTGCGTTCTAGAATTCATATACGATGTTAAAAAACAAAACGCACTAGAAATTCCTACACATTCTGAAAAAACCCTTATTGAGCTTATCCAAAGCTTAAGCGTTGAAGAAAAAAAAAATGCAATCAAGTTGTTAGAAAATATGAGATACCCAAAAGGAAAAAATCGAGGAAAAATCATATCACCGTATTTACAACAGCAATTGGTTGACGTAATTTCCAATTCTCTTTATCGGCCACAATCGAGTTACGCTGCCTTGCAAAAGGAATGTAACCAGCTCAAATCTCATAATAAAAAATTAGTTAAACAAAATCAAAATTTAATTGTCAAAACTAAGTCACTTGGATCAAAAAATCGTCACCTTAAGCAAAAAACGTCTACTCATATAGCTGCAATACGTTCTTTAGTGTCCAAATCTAAAAAGATTTCTCAAGAAAATTTTAAAGAAAAAGTCAAAGACCTCTTTAAATCGAACGACCGCCATTATTCTCCAGACATGGTTTGGCTTACGACAAAATTAGCACAAGTTGGTCAAGTTTCAATCCGTTCAACCGTTGAATGTACAAAATTAATCTACGAGTTTTTGACGGGCGAACCTCCAAGAAGTTGGATTTCAAGAGAGCGTATTACAACTTGGCATAAACAAGTTTCTGAATTAGCCATTTTAAATTTGATTAAAAATATTCATCAAACAAGCGCTTTTGGTATTTCTGCTGATGAATCTACTCGTGGTCAAGATAAGAACCTAGTAATATATTTAATGTATTGGGATAGCGTGCAGAATTACCCAATAGCTAGTATTGTTAGTCTAAAAACCATAAAAAGATATAATGCTGATACAATCGCAGAATCAGTTAATGATATTTGCAAAAAATATCAACTTGACACACAAAAATGTATGATATGGCTTACCGATAATACTGCTTATATGTCCGGAAATACCAACGGGGCTATTGTTAAGTTTAACAAATTAGCTAATACAAGTTCTATTCGAATCGGGTGTGGATTACATATTATAAATATCGTTTTTACCAATTTTGAGAATGAAGCTTTTGGACGTGTATCTGGTGGATTTTCAAGAAAACCCCATCCATTTAATCTTTTATATCTCGCTTGGTACCTTTACGATGGATATGGAAATACAAATAGCAATGCGCCAATGAATATTAAGTCAGAATATATTCAAAATCTCTACAAATCCCTCGTTGGATATTGTTATTCACAATATCAAATACCACTTCAGACTTGTTGGGGATACGAATTACGTACAGCTGAACAATATTTAGAGCGAAGAGAAACACATATTAAATTCGTAGAATGGTTTATTGAAGCATTAGAATCTTATCCAAATACAGTTCAATCTTACTTGAATGATTGGCGTCTCTTTCAGACTTGACTTAAGAATAACAAACTTAATATTCAATTAAAATGTTTAGTTAAATTCGGGCATCATTTTTTTAACCCATTAATGGAATTTCTTGTTGGACGAGATCCTATTCCATGAATATTTAATGGTGAAAGCTTGATTAACTTACCTCCTGGATGACGTGCCCATGAAATGCCAGATAAAGTTTTAGAATGGTTAAATTTTTTATTGGATGCTGCAGACAACTTTGATATATTCTTTTCTGAAGAATTACTTGAGGCACTTGAATTATTAGATAAGACAAAGTTTGGAGAAACATTCGACTTATTAGAAAAAGGAATAAAAAAAGCATTATTCCATTTTAAAAAATGGATGGCTCAATGGCTAAAATTACCTTTATCAACATGTCGTTTAGGAGGAAATTATGCACAGTCTTTTGCTAGATGTTATCGCCATGTTGTTTTAAATATTCCAACAGTCTTTGAGCCATCTGAACGAGAAAAAATATATATGGATCAACTCGAAAATGATTTGATGGAAAATATTTCAAATGACTTTGGACTGAAAACGCTCTATATTTCAGATCCTAGTTTTCGTGAACAATTTAATAATTTTTGTAATGCATCAAATCCTGAACTACCTAATTATCCACTACTTTATGAGTTCGCTACTACAAAAATTTATTATATAATCGTACATCAGCAACAGGTCGAGGGTATGTTCAACAAACTGGATTTGAAAACTCACCCGAACATGTCGCTAGATCTTAAAGAATCCAAGCTATGCCTTTCTGAAACCAAATTTTCAAAAAAAGATATTAAAGATAAAATCGTTAGTATTAGACGAAGTAATAAGAAAGAAAAAAGAGAAGCTAAAGTAGTTGACTTTGGTGTGCAAAATGCATTAATAAAATTCGATCAAATCTTTAGTACTAGTTAGCATTAGATTTTTTTCGCATATTGATTTATTGATTATCAAATACAATAAAATTAGCAAATCATATTGCTTAAAAAATCTGTACTATGTTAGTCGATTTAGGGTCCACATATAGGTTTGATTTAATTAGTTGACCGACCACCCCAGTGATATGTATGTTTATCTGATATATATACGCGCATGCATTATTAGATCAGTGAACATTACATGATCGACATCACATGACTATGAACCGAGCACAAACTACCCCAGTATCGGAGAGTCTACGGACAGTTCTTACGGACAGTTAGGGACAGTGCGATTCACGTGATATTACTAAAACCACTCACCCTAACTGTCCCTAACTAACTATTCACGTGATTTGAACTGTCCCTAAGAACTGTCCGTAGATTGTCCGCCCCAGTATCGCCATAAAAATTCGACTATCACGTGACTATAGATGGCAAATGGACCAATAATGAGCCATGATTTGGTGTAACGTAACACGATCGAGAAAATTCAAAACAAACGTTAAAAGATCGTTATTTTGTCAAAAATTGCACATTTCTCAAAAATTTGAATAAGAAAATACCTTTTGCGCTCTAACAAAAAAAATTCCTTGAGCAATTTTACTATAAACCCGCTAGTAACTAGCATTATTAGAAATGCTAACCCTAACCTAAATGAACTTTAAAGAATTTTTCGATCTTCACGTGATAGTAGAATTTTATGGCGATACTGGGGAAGATCCGAGCACAGATTACAAAGTCGCACGTCACCCCTACCCTTAAATAATGCTTGCTGCGCCATAAACCTGGCACACATTGAAGAATTGCTTATATTACGTATAATGTTTAAATTTATTTTTAAATGCCTGTTTTTGATAAGTAAATAAAATTTCATCCACATATAAATTTTATACATTAGATTAATATCTGTGTTAGATTAAGATATTTTATAATTTCATACCCTTACCCTAAAGTTCCTCATCCCAAACCTAATAACACTAAATTTTGAATTTAGATCTGACACAAATTTATTCTAACATAACATATAATAATTTACCTGAAAGACATTCAAGTAGAGTTAAAAAGTACACCTAAATGCCCGTGTGAACAATTTTTTTGGTTATTTTATAACTACTCATTTTTATGATTTTTGGTTTAAAAAAAAAACCGATAACCATTTATATTTAAAAAACGAATCAAATGCTTGATTAGGTGTATCTATAATATAATCATTCATACTTTAGTGGTTCCTAACATTAATAAAGTTCTTTCTATCTTATAATATGTAAGTCGAAGAGGTTGATTTGATTCCATCAAATATACTAGTGTTATTTATAGGGATATATTGTCGAGTAACAAGTTTAATTACTTCTTGGGACACTAAACCGCCAAGTAAAGAAGCCATATTCGGTAATTCTGATCCTCCAGCGCGGCATCTAAAAAATGGTTATAAATATTAAATATAATTCATGAAAAAAACGATTAATAAGACAATAATTATATAGTACATTTCATGAATATAATCATCCAAATGATCTGGGGGATTTGTGATCTGCCAATCTGATAACAAAATGTTAACATAAGTTTTTAATAACTCGAACTCGGATTTGGCCTCTTCATTAACTTCCTCAGTATCTCCTTCAAAGAAGAAAGTGGCCGCATCTAAAAATAATATGTTAAATATAATCTTTAAATTACAATATTGTTAAAAGAATTCTTCAAAAATTGAAATTTTAATGTTATACCAGGATAACGGTTATGAGCTTCATAGAATTTATCTATTGCTCGAATAAGAATATAATGAACGATATTATCTTGTGGATCTTGTAACCATCTATCTACGATTAATTTATCATTCAGATTATTAAAATCGTTACGCAAAATGTTTTTAACTTGTTTGTATATAAATATATATTTTGTTTGTTTCATTTAAATGTTATATTTACCAATATCTGATTTTTTTGGATCACTTATATATTCTTCTTTCAATGACCTATAACGAATTACCTGAATGAAAGCTGCATGCTTGCAAAAACTAACAATTTCGTCATCATTGATGAAATCACTTGTTCTTCCGATAGAACTCAAAATCTTATCAACATTCGAACGAACTGTAGCAATATCTGTTTTAGCTTTCTGACGGTAACTGAAGAGTAATATTATTTTGATTAGATAATAAAATAATATAAGAATATAATTGCAATTAAATGATATGTTAAAATTCATTTGTTGCATACATAGTTTGCAATGTAACATATGTAGAAGTATCAGCTTTCATATCGGGAACAGTTCCAGCCAAAGGTAATAATCCTTGACCTTCATTCATAACGAAATCACGGATAGCACGTGTAATGATCCAAAAGTTAGAAGACTATTAAGAAAATTTATATTATTTACAGATATTGATTAATGAGTTGTTAATATGTTTTAAATAAATATAATTAATTCTTCATGCATACATTTGCAGTTATAGATTCACATGCTGAATCATTAAATATTTCTTGAACTTGGCTTGTCACCTTAGTAGGAGTAAAAACTCTCCATGCATTGGCCAACGCCTCATTGAAGTTTTCTTCATCAATATTCCGCCTACCACTCTCAATAAGTTGTTTGAATTGTTTTTTCTCGGCAGATGTACTTGGCAATTTGCCATCATGCTTTAATTCATGATAATAAAAGTTTTTAATAAAGATTATGGTTTCAAAATACATAGTTGAAATAAAATTTATTAATAGTTACATCTTTTTTCCATTGATCCAGATATTTCAGCAAGATTACTACATAAGGGATATGACCATGATCCATATTATCCATAGAATCAAAATCAAAAGTTTTAGCATACTGTTCTAAAGCTGGAAAAGGTATATCAAGCCGCAAATCAATAATACTCTCCGGATGTGTTTCCACAACTATAAGAGTAATTCAATAATTAATTAATATATGATATAATAAAAAGACAAAAGACATTCATGAATATTATAATCCATTACCGGTATGTTCCGGAAACATAATACGGAAATATCCAACGAATCCAGTAGTACGTACAATAAATAATGGGATCTTTGCATCCCATAAAGCCTCAGATAATTTTAAAAGTGGTTTTTCTGGAACACCAACAGCTATCACAATGGTGAATTGTAAGAAATAGTCTATCCTATTTTCAATAAGAGAAATAGGATCCTAACATAATAAATATTTGTTAATAAGTCACATCTTAAAATAAATGTAATTCTTTTTGTAAAAATTAAATGTATTTTATAACCTCTGCAAGATAATCTCCCCTCACATCTTCATTTAATTCTTGTAAGAGTTCAGTAACAGCCTGAGCTCTGTTTGTACCAATTCTATCCCCATCCAAGAAAAAAGAAATTCCAGCATCAGCGCCATCAACTTCTTTTCCATCAACTACAGTAAAGGATCCGATGCCTATATTTATTGAATAATTTAATGATCAATTTGTCTTTTTTTAGGTAAATCGACAGTTATACATTAAACTATAAGAAAACTCACCGGGTAAGACTAAATCCTTAAGAATCTCACATCCTGTTGCAGTTCCATTAATAAGACACACTCTTGAATTTTCTAGAGCTTCTTGTCCACTTACTTGCCACAAGCTATTTGTAATGATAATTAATCAAAGTTGAATATATTAACTTTAAGTCGATCGTTATGAAGATATTAATAGCATTTAAAATGCATTTACCGAAGTTGACGATCATATTTTTGAGATTTTTTATCAATATTCATTCTGCAAAAAAAATAAAAGATACAATAGGCTTAAATTTCGGTAGAGATGTCCGAGTTTGGCTTTTATTCACGAGTTTGCATGTTGTGATCATCCAATCAAATTAAAAAATGATGGATCTCTAATTTTAACCAATCAGAGTAACTACATATTTTGAAAAAAAAATTAAAATTCTCGAGTGAGGTGCTAGAGAACCCAATTGTTAAAGTATCAAAAAGAAATTTCTAACCTTGCTTAGCGTTAGTAATAGAATATTTTACTAAGTTTTTCCAGCACTGTTTCTAGTGTTAATTTCAAAAAAAATTTACATGTCAAAAAGTATATTAGCGCTAGCAAAACCTTTTTTTTTTTTACTTTTGCGCTTATTACAGTAAACTTTCATATGGAAGCAATAGAACTTATCAGTTATAGAGTGTGCGACTTAAAAAATGCTGATTAATTTCACCAGCATCTCTAGAAGACACATTTATATGACCGAAATTACAATTTTGATGCATCTTAAAAGCCTACAATTAGAGTTGTTAACGGCTTATTCGGAACCAGCTTTGACTCGAGCTGCAGCTTAAATCGTATCTTTGAGTTACGACACTTTAATTTTACATCAAGCATACGTAATCTGCTATATATCAGAGTATCATGTTTCATGTTTCCTGGCTTGAGCCACGGTTTAAATCACGGTTCGAGCTATGGCTCAAACTGTGGCTCCAACAGCCATGGCTCAAACTGGAGCAATGGCTTTTGAGTGCCATACAAAAATGGCTTAAAAATTACTGAACCAAAATTTTATACTTGGATACTTTCATGGGGTGGGTTTAATAATATAGGAAAAATAGAATAAGGCAACTTACCAGAGGCATGACTATAGTGATTATAATGATCCTTACGTGCTCCTTCCCCCGCACATACAACCGTTCTCGATGTTATGTTCTTGAAATAACTTCTTGAAAGTATAATTAAAAGAGTAGATGTTATGTTCTTGAAATAACTTCTTGAAAGTATAATTAAAAGAGTCGATGTTATGTTCTTGAAATAACTTCTTGAAAGTATAATTAAAAGAGTCGATGTT
>CAJVQA010002364.1:0-22217 GCA_910591915.1 Cetraspora pellucida
TCTTGTTAGTACCTCAGGTTTTGTTTCCTAGTCTAGTTATTGAGTTTTCCTATGTTTTCTTTCCTAGAATTTTTGGTCAAGGGATCTACAGGGGAGAGTTCTGATGACAATAAGGTTTTATACTTTATAATAAAGTAATATAGCAAATATATATTATTAAATAAAAATAAAAATAAAAATTATTATTATTTATTTTTTTTATTATTGATATTAATATAATTAACTATATAATTAATTATATTAATAACTTTATTATTTAGAGTTAATTTTGCAAAGTTTTTTATTAGTTGTACTAAGAAAGATCACAGTAACTTTATTTACAAAAATTTTTTAGCATATGATTTTTTGCCAATTAGATTAAAAAATTAAATGTAATACAAAATTAAACATGTAAAAAAATTTTAATATAATAAGTATTATCTTTAGAGTTAAGATTAAGAAAAAAAGTTTATAAGAAATTTTTTTATTAGAATGCATAAAGTAGTTTCATAAGTAAAATGTTAAGTTAACAAGTATAGAGCAAATTCAATTTTATTGTTAAAAATAATTATTATTTATGTTGATTACTATTGTTTTACAATATTTAAATATTTTATTATAAAAAAATTTTTAATATGAAAAAAGTAAGAATAATATATATACTTTAAAACTTAGCCTCTATTTTGCTATTTAATAAAATAAGATTTAGTAGAAATAGAATTTAAATAAGAAGTCAAAATTTTAGAGCATTAATATTTAAAACATTATAATAGTAATAGTTTATTAAACTTTTAACCAGTTTATTTACAAAACCTTATTATTTAGTAAGTACTAACTTGGTTAATTATATTTAAAAAAACTATATATGTGTTCTAGTTTTTATTTAAATCTATTTTTTTTATTGTATTATTATTCTTGTTTTAAGTTTTTTTTAAAATTTTCTTTTATTTTAGTAATAAAATACTAAGATCTTTTTTTTTAATATTATAGATGAATACTTGCAATCTAGGCTTTTATTAATAGTATGCTTTAGCTTTGTGATTATATTATAACAGCCACAGAAGGCAATTATAAGAAAAGTATACAACTAGCCAGTTGTACAACTTTAGTCATTATCTAATTTAAATAGTCTGCCTAAAGGTTTTATACTAGTTGATATATCTAAAACCCACTTATAAATTCTTTATTTAAATGCTCTGGTTTCTGTATTTATCTACTTATTTATCCTACCAACTGCCCCAGTTTTCACTAATATACATATGCTATAATTATTAAGTTTTTAAAGTAGTTTACTTATATGAAGAACTTTTAACCTTATACTAAACATATCAGAGCCTTTTGTTACCTAATTTCCAAATGGCTCAGTATTACTATGACTAAAAATAACACTTGCAGTCAGAATAACTCTCAAACTGCTACACTCTTGTAGAGTTTATACCACCTCAGTATTTCCTTTACAATCTTACTAGTACTTTGTATACTCTTGCAAGTTCTTTTATACTACTAATCCAGTTAGCTTTATATAATATAACTTCATATCTAGTTTAACTAATAGCCAGGTTGGTGGACTTATTTATCTAAGGTTTTTGCCTGTACAGATCACTTGCTTCAGGTTTCCATTTCTGGATCAAGCTTTTTACAAATAGTATCATTAAAGATCATATTAGCTCTCTACTTGGGCTTTTCAAATAGGGCTTCTTATAAGATATATACTTTTTAAATTTATTTGTATAATATTGTGCACTTCTAAAGATAGTCTTGGTACAACCAAAATTACAGAGTTAAAACCTAAATACCACATACAAGTTGCTGAAATAGGACTATTTTTTAAATTTCTACTGTCAGTAGAATTTGAACTCTGGACCTATTACTTAAAAAATGAAATCCAACTACTATATTAAAATTGCTATCCTTTCTGAAATCTTTTTTTAATTTTTTTATAAAAAGACTTAATATTATTAAAATTTCTGTGTTTGTAATATTTTTTATAACAATAACAACTATAATCTATAAATTGATAATACAAAATAATATTTATATCTGCAAGCTAATACTTTACTATTATCAAGTTTTTGTAACAATAGTTACATATATCTGATAATAGAAATATACTAGTACTATGTGTATAAGAAGATATTTTAAGTTTACAGTTTCTTCTAGAGTTACTAACTTATATTTATTTTATTTACAAAGCTTACTTTTTTCACAATTTATAAAAATTTTATGAAAATGTTCTAATAAAAATAATGCCAATTTTTTTGTTAAAAGTCTAATATTGATGGCTTATAAAGGTATAGTCTTGTTTATTAAATAAATTTTTAAGTTTATTGTAATTTGAGAATCTAATAAAAGATAATTAATAAAATTATAATTCTATACTAAAACCTTATTATGCTTGAATTATAAATAATAGTTATATACTAAGTTTTACAAATATAAACAAAAATTTTATTTCTGCTTATATTTATAGAACCTAGTATATAACTGATTTATATTTTGTGATTTTAATTTTTTTTTAAAAAATTAAAGTTTCTGCCTATAAGAATTGATGTTTTTATTCATGTATTTGAACACAGGTGCCTTTAGAAACTCCTTTATATTAGAGGTTACAACTAGCTACATATGTACTTTTGGTGCCTAATTTATATAGTCTGCCTATAAATTACTATACAAGTTCTATACTAGGTGTTATATCTGCAAGCCAACTATAGGTCTTGTCTATTTAAACCTTTTGCATTTATAGTCCATCATGTCTTATAATAACATCTTCAAGGCTACACTTATCCAAAATACACAATGCTTTCAAGACCCCTTAGAACTAGTTTATTTTCAATATAAAACTTACTAGAACCTTCTACAGCTGACCTAGTTTTATACAACTTACTATAGTTGTCTAATACTTACAATCATAGAAGTTATCTATTTAATTATTATGTTATACTATTTCTAGTTTTGTAAAGTTCACTAAAACCTCAGTACCTATTATTATAACATCTTCTTTATTATCCTCTACTAACTGCTACTTAGAACTGACAAGACATCCTCAACTTCCAATCCAAATAACTTAATATAATATACTTATATATTATTTTTCTTTTGTTATTCTGATGGCCTAGTTGGTCATATGCTTCTTTATGCATTTTGTCATTCAGTTTATCTGCCTATCTTTTTGGAAGTGTTTCATGGACTTTTATCATCTGACCATACTGTTAAAAATTCATGCTATTTCTTTACTCAGAAATTTTCAAGTAGGCTTCAGACTCTTTGGTTTCTTAGTTTACTGTACCTGGTGGTCTTATCATGGGTTTGCACTGAAGCCTTATGTAACACCATTTATACATTTTTCTATATATAAGAAATATTATACTTTACATAGATATCCTAAGCTCTTATTTGAGATGATGTAACTTAAGGTTACAGATACACCAATTCAAATGATTGTCAAGAAACAGTTTGTTATAATATAGGTATAATTTTTTAGGTCTTATCATAGGTGGGATTTAAACACTAGACCTATTACTTGAGAGATAACAATCCAGCTACTACATTATAATTGCCATCTTTATTTTGTGATTTTAATATAGTGATTAGAGTATAATAAATATTAGTATTATAATAGAACTTGTAAATTAGAACTTACTAATAACATAAGTCTATATAATATTATTATCTGCATTACTATTAGTAAAGATATTAATTATATATATTTTTGATATAATAATTATTAAAATATATTAAAATAATTTTATAACTTCTGCAAATAAATAATTAGTATTTTGACAATAGAAAAATCTAAAAAAATACTAATAGTAGTTTGTTATAGTTTTTCTGTTTTTATCTAAAAGAAAAAATTAAATTCAAAAGATAGTTTTTATATATTCATTCAAATAAACTATATTAGAAAAGAATAGTATAAATATTTAATATTGTTAAAATTATATTATTTAACAAGTTAATTGCTATACAATATTCTATATCTTTGCAAGTAGTTCTAAATATTTTTATTATTATATTTTTTATTTTGTATTATTTATTATAAGCCAAATTAAAGAGCAAGTTAATTTTCTATAGTTTTAGTTTTTTAGCTAATTTTTGTTTTCTTTAAATGCAAAGTAAAATAACTTATTAAAAAAATATAATAAGTTATTAATATTTGTTTTTTATTATTTAAAGAAATATAAAGCAATTCTATAATTAGAATAAAGAAATTTATTTTAGTTAGTATAAAGTATTATGAATTTGATTTATTCAAATTCATTATTGCTTTATAAAAAATAATTGGTTAAGCTAATCTGCTACTACTAGTGCAACTCTATCAAATAAGTATTGAATATTATTATTAATATCTAAAATTATTTAAAGCATTTATTATATAATTATCCATAGAATATAAACTTTTTTTTTGAATGTTAACTACTTTATTCTTTTTATTAATTATTTTTTTTCATTGTTTAATTGCATTATTATAGTTATGAACTATCAGTAAATTAATTTAATTAAAATTATTAAAATTTAATTTCTTGTTAATTAATTATAGTTTCTTATAATTAGTATAAATAATATTAATTATCTAATAGCTTACTATAATTAAACTATTAGAATTACTTGAGTTATTTTGATGGTAATTACATTTTATTATATAACTTCATTATTTAATGATAATATAATTATTATTAAAACAACTTAAGTCATTCTAATAGTTTAATCATTGTAAGTTATTGGATAATACTGTTATTAAATGCTATGCACTAATAATTTACTTATTTGGCTTTAAATTTAACATACCATTTCTGGGCTTCTATGGGGCCCAGAAGCTGGCACATTAAATTTAAACCAGATAATAGAGTATTTTTACAAATAACTCCTGTTATTGAATGCTTTATATCTAATAACTATATAATATTTTATAATATGTATTAATTAACTAGAAACAGATATTACTTATATTAATATTTATAGAGTTATAAATAGATATCTTATTAAAAACAAAAAAAACTAGTACATAAGTTAAAACTTGATTACAAACACAAGTGTTTATATGTTTAGTATTTAACAAAATTGTTGCTTTTGATTTTTCTTTTTATAAATATTATAATAATCTTTCAAATTATAAATATATATTTATTTATTTTATTTTTAAAATTTTATAATTTTTTATTTATATAATATATTGCTACTTATAAGATTATATATAATATTAAATCAAATAACAATAATGATAATATATTAATTTAAAATTAAAGTTAGTATTAAATTAAGATTAAATATAGTTTATTAAAGCATTGCTATTCAAAAAGGTGCAAATAAATTTTTTAATAAAATGTAAAAAGTAGTTTTATAAACAAATTTTTCATATTTGTTTTAATTTTATATTATATCTACTTTTGTATTTTAATTAATTAATTAAAAGTAATAATATATTATAATAACAATAAATTATAATACTCTTATTTTTATATTATTTTATATTATACTTACCTATTAAGAGAAATATTTTCTAATTTTTTTAGAATGTTTATTTGCAAGTTTATATATATAATTAAAAACTGTTTAGTAACAAAAAAAAATTTAATATTATACATAATATCAATTATGATATATAATACTTTTAATAACAATAAATATAATCTAATTTCTAATTTAAACTTTTTAACAAATTTATTTCTTGTTCCTGTCATTATATAATATAAATTTACAACAGATTTTTGTACTTTAATTTTATTATATAAGAACCTATTATTAGAAATTAATACTTTGATTATTTGATCAAAGAAATCTTTTAGATATAGATCTAACTCTTTAATTATTTGTTGAAAATGATTATGATCAAGTTCTAATTCAGAAGATTTACAATAGTTTTTATAAAGTGTTAAGTCTTCTGACTTGTTCTGTAAATGTTATTTTTATTACTTATTTGTTATTTATTTTATTTGCATTTTTTTTTTAAATAATGCTTATGATATAATTGTTGTCCAATTGATAAATAAGTATAAGTAATATAGGTTTCTTTTTTTTAAACTTTTTCATATGCTAGTGCAGTAAATTTGTGAAACTGGCCTATTTTTGTATTATAGTTTCACACCAAACATGGGTCCTCATTTTTGGAATCATATTAATAAATGCTTAATAGATATATGTATATTTGTTTTTCTTGTGTATAAAGCTTCAAAAAATTATAACACGTTAATGGTGTGTTTATTGTCTAGTGCAAAGTAAAGAATACTCAATGTAGAGGTAAACTAATGCTAATGTTCTTCGTTATCTGCACGTGTAACATGATCACTGAAAATTCGAATATTCTAGAAATTTTGGATAACCAATTAAATTATTCAATTACATGTACTGTAAATTTATGACGATCTTTCTTTTAACCAATAAAATCGAACTTGCTCTGTGCTGAGTTAATAGCGATTTTTTAAAAAGACATGATTTTCACGTTACACCTGCTCCTTCAATCTAATTGTCTATGATCACGTGCCGGAAATTTTTTGTAGGTGAGCTACGGGGGCTCACAGCAGGATTGCCAGCATTAAACTAATCGACACAGCATGGTCGGCATTAGAGTTAGAATTGGCGTCAGGGTATAGCGGAATTGGTCACGTGTATGCTGTGTCGTTATTTCTTCCCTAAAACAAACCTCTATCATGCTAGACTCATGAATTTTGTGATATTTTGGAAATTTATCCAATTAAATTTTAATAAATTCTTTAATATCATGAAATTCATGTGATAAACCGAATTATTAAAACCGGTTCCAGCCTCTAGACTGGGGTAGTCTCAATAAAAGATCATGAAATTTTAAACCAAATTTTTTTGTCTGACCTTTTATTTTTCAAGAATTTGCATAAGGAATGCACTAATAAAAGTTATTCTAACCCTACTATAAGCACCAGCTCAAACATAGGCAAACTTAAAAAAAAATTCCGTTGATCACGTGGGGTGAATTTTTTGATGACGATACTGATTTATCGCATAACGATAGTATTTATATGCAAACTAGTATAATAGTGATATAACAAATTTGCGTCAAGCTAAATTATATATGTGACGCCGAAAACTATATTTACTGGATTTAATTCTTCAGACTTTTCATTTTGGTATATTAGCCATTCAAAATTAGACCCAGCATCTTTCTATATATATGTTGTGCCTCAAATCGATTTTTGCCTCAGGTGATAACTGAGGCACCTCATGTATTGACTGTTTGGCCGGCATTAACTGATCGAGATTAATTGACCCAAACAATAACCTAATCCTTACCTTAACTCTAACTCTAATTTAGGCCGATTGACACCTGATGCAAGAACCGATTTGAGGCACAACATATATATTTTGTGTGCCAAACTATTTGTTGTATATTGCAGTATTGAAAAGCTCATAAACCTGTTTTAGGTTACAAGGGATCCGTGTGTTTATCATTATTGTACAGCAATGGAATGTAATCATGTGATTATTTATTTTAAAATAAACTGGATAACTGTAATCTTTTTTTATATGATAAAATGTCAGATTGGTCAAGTAAATGAATTTAAGTGACACTAGAGAAAACCCATGATGCATAATATTATGCATTTTGCAAGTTTTCACCTTAATGGGGACAATTTTACGGGCTTTCCGATGAAGTAACATACATATATATGTATTACGTACTCGGTTTTTAATATGCAAATAAGGGATAAGTAGCATAGTTAGGTCTATTAATACGTATTAAACTTTAAAAGTTGAAAACTAGATTACCCTGGCAATTGGTAATTACAAAACGTGTTTATAAAAAAAAAATGGGTTACAGACTTTTTTGTTGATGAAAATTTTTCAATAACTTTGCCTAATTTCATTTAAAATCATCTGATATCCGAATTAGAACTAAACAGTAACTTGGTAAATTCAATTAAAATGATTATTGTTCACTTTTTTGTAGAAAGTAACGTAAATAAATGCTAGATAAATAATAAAGGCGTAATTATATATTTGTATACTGTATATTAATATATATATATATATAATTTTTAAAATTAATAAAGTACATTTGTACATACGTACGGTACGTGCTTAGGTCTCTACAAACTACTTCACATTCGTATATATGAAGAAAACCATAAAGATTTTATTATAGAAATCTAAAAGTTAGTATAATTGTGTTTAAAAAATTATGCTTTTGAGTATGTTCATATACTCATATATTCGAACTATATTATTTAACCAAGTATATGAATAAGAGTTGCAATTTATATTTATGCATTATTAGTTAATTATGATTCACACGTGTGAAGAATGTGGACGGCAAAGTTCTAGTGGAGACATTTGGTTATGGTGTAAACCTTGTAATGCACAACATTTTAAACAACAGTTTGATAGTTGGAGTAGCGAAAATAAAGTTATTGATGAATTCATACAAGAAACTCAACTTAACGCATCAAACCATTTCCAAAAATTAGAATGGATCAAGTACGAGAAATTTACGGATGTCAAATATCTTTCTAAAGGGGGATTCGGAAAGGTATACGTAGCTACATGGAAAGAAGGTTATATTTACAAATGGAACGTTGAAAAGCAAGATTGGTCAAGACGGTACGAACTTCTTGGTGAAACAAAAGTGGTTTTGAAAAGTTTAAATAATTCAAAAAACATACCTGCAGGATTTTTTGACGAAATTAAACATCAGATAAATTCTTTAGATGCCGGAATAAAAGGAGGGTATAGAATTATTCCATGTTATGGAATAACCAAAGATCCAACATCCGAAGATTTTATAATGGTTATGCGATTTGCGGAAGAAGGAAATCTTCGAAAATATTTAGATAATAAATTTTATTCATTAGATTGGTATCAAAGGTTTAAAATTTTACATTCAATACTTAAGGGACTCAATCATATCCACAATGCAGGATTGACTCATCAAGATTTACATGGAGGAAATATAGTGATGTTCGAACTTGAAGATGCAAGCATTACAGATTTTGGTTTATGTAAACCGATAACTCAATATCCGGAAGAGAAGAAAAAGTCAGTATTTGGAGTCCTTCCTTATATCGCTCCTGAAGTATTACGCGGAGAAGAATACTCGCAATCATCAGATGTCTATTCTTTTGGAATTCTAATGAACGAAATCGCAACTGGTTTACCACCTTATAATGATATCCCACACAATAATGAACTCGCTGTAGAAATTATTCAAGGTAGACGTCCTCCAACTGATGCTCGTATTACACCACAATTATTTATTCAATTGCTTGAGCGTTGCTGGGATGCTAAACCAGAAAATAGACCAATTTCCCAAGAGTTGATATATCAATTTGATAAATGGTTTGGAATTCTTAATACAAAAGAATATGATGACTTTTGGAATCAAGTTGAAGAAATTGAAAACCGAAAAAAAGAATCATTAGAATCTATTCCAAATAGCCCAACTATTTTGGAATCGAAGATAAATTACGTTACGCATTCCCAAGCCATTTATTCAAGTCGATTATTTAATTTTCCAATTTTTCCTCCAGCAAAAAATGCGCACGAAGCAGTTCAAAACACACCCGGTAAACTTTAATTATACTGTATATTCTCATGTTCATTTTTTTATTAATATTTAAATAGCTAACATTTTTATTTACTGTTGCATCAGATTCAAAATTAATTGACTTGGAAATTTCAAATTATTTTCTCGAATAATAACGTTATTTCATAAACTAAACATAATTATGACAATTTATTTAGCTATTGTAAAGAATAAATTAATTAATTATTAAAAAAAGTTTTTTAAATCAACTGTATAAAAAAATATTACGGTCTTATTATGATTGATTGATTGGTTGCTTTAATAAAGATTTTTCGGCAAAGGCACAAAATATTTACTATGTAGATTATGGTTGTTTGGAGGACTTCTTTGGTAAATATCAAGCAATGTAGAAATCATGATCAAGGTTGCGAAATATTACACAGTGACTGCGTAGTAACTGTATAGTAACTACATAAACTTGATAGTATCTATATAGTTACTGCGCATTAAGATATTCATCTAATATTTCAGATCTTGATCGTAAATAAATTATCCGAGATTTAGTAATTACACTATATTTCTTGCACGCTTTCGTCAAATTTGTTTTTTAATGCTGTATTGATTTAAGTTTGTCCAAATATATTATTTTTGCAAATAGATTGTTTAAAAACGTGCTTATGCATATAATGTATTATATAACGATCGTTAGTATTATTGCAATTTTCACGTGACTACGATATTTTATCACGCTGCCCCCAACAGAATGCAATACGTATTTAATAAAGCATTTATTGGCTTCTACAATTTGATATAAACGACGCGACCTAACGCTAAATGATGAACTATAAATTGACTAAGCTGGTAAGTTGTATTACTGTAGATCGTATATTAGACGATAATCCTGCTCGTTTGTAATTTACCACCTTCCTTATTCTCTTGACGTAAGTTATTGTGATAAATTTTTGAAATTGGTAACTGTACATTCTTTATGAGGATTATATTCTTACATTTAAATAAAATGGTAAATAATACATGTATAAAAATTTTGTTCTTAGAAAACTAAATAAAGGTGGATACAATGGCAGAATCAACCACGGATAGATTAACATCGACTAATGTTGAAGGAAAGAATATTGATATCGATGAAACCGTTATAACTCATTGTATTTTTGATATGGATGGTCAATCTCTTTTTTTTGCTCATAAATATGTTATTTTTAAATGATCATATATATATATATATAATAATTTATGCGATCGGTTCTGTTTATAATGCAGGTTTGCTACTGGTAAATTTATTCAGTATGCACTTTCTAATATACTAGTACTTGTGAGTTCATAGATCGAAAACTTTAATTCTTTTTTTTTTTTATAGAATACGGAACAAATTTATTATGAAGTGACATGTAATCGTTAATACGTTATCTATATACTAATATATAATAAATATATATTGAATCGAATAATGATTTTTATTTGTTTTTAGCCGAAATTTTGGCAAGATTTGGAAAAACTTATTCATTGGAACTCATGTCACGTTCACTCGGTCTTCGTCAACACGAGGTAAAAATTTTATCATTACACTTTATACAGTATTTAAACCAATTTTACCTTTATAAAATTAAAAATTTTATTTAGTTTGCAGTTCTTTTGATAAATGAAACAGGTATTGATATGACACCAGATGAATTTAATAAGGAACGAATTAAAAAGAATGTAATACAAGTTTCAGGTTTCCTAATGTCAATTTTAAAATGTTAATCGTTTTAAGCTTGAATTTAAATTTTTTTTTGATGAGATAATTTTGATTTTTAAAAGTTTGAAAGATTCCCTTTCGCTAAACCCATGCCCGGTGCTATGGTAAATTAATTATAGAATATCTATGTATTTTTCAAACATCATACCTAAATCAAATATTTTGTTCATTGAAACAAGCGACTTGTGACACATTTGAAAAAGCACCGAATTCCAATAGCAGTAAGTACAATTACACGAGCAAAAAAACTTTGATTCACTTTAAAAACAAAAAAACTAATGAATAAATACACTCAATTAAATAGGTGGCAACAAGTTCGAGTCGAGAAAGTTACAATATCAAAGCTTCCAATAATAGAGAATTATTCGATATGTTTGATAGTATTACTTGTGGGGATGATGCGAATGTCAAGAATGGTAAACCTGCACCAGACCTATTTCTTGCCGCATGTGACAAAATGGGTAATCCTCCTACAAATCAATGTTTGGTATTTGAAGATTCAATTAACGGAATCAAAGCTGCAAAGAATGCAAACATGAAAGTAAGTTTTTCTCATAACAATTTAAATTCATTAAAATGAATAAATAAATTTTAATTTTAAAATATCATTCAAATTAGGCTATTTGGGTACCAGATCCCAAAATTGTAGAATTTTATCCGGGTAAAAATGATGCTGATGAAATGATTTTTTCTTTAAATGATTTTGAACCAACAAAATTTGGATTGCCGCCTTTTGTTGATAAACCGGGTTCTACATAAAGATGTATCCCGTAAATTATTTAATTTGATGATTAGATTTCAGTCAAAATTAATAATACTTATTGGTTTGTTTAGAATAATACTTACTGGTATTGTTTAGTAGTCTGTATTCCTTTATTATAAAAGATCAGCGAAACTAAAAAAAAATTAGTAATTTATAGATAAAATTTAGAAATTACGGACTAAAAACTACAAAATTTAAAAAATTTTACGAACTTGCATAACTCATTTAAAGATTTCTATTTTGTGATTATCGTGTTACATCTATGTTAAAAACCTGAGTTGGCGCTGTATACTCGGTTCCCATGCAGGAAAGTTGTTATATAAGAATTTCCTAATGCATATTTGATATTATGAGAGAATCTATCTATACCAAAGTTAGATTCGTTCACACCTATGTATAATATAGAAATTTTTTCGAATTTTGCACGTTTAAGATGATCTTAAAAAAAAAAATTATTTACAGCGTATCACAAATATAGCTGCATCGAAAAACCTGATAATATTATGAGAGTTATGCTTGTGATACACAAAATGTCAAAAGGCTGAAATTTTAATGTATGTACGAATGGATAATCCAATAGTGATAGCAATAGAGATAGCGATAGAATTTATAGAACCCAATTATAGATAATGAATCCCAGTATAAATTGTTTCTATATTCTACCAGGAATAATGATTTATCCAGGTAGCCCGGGTAATCTAATAATACTAGGTACGTAGAGATTTCTTAACTGCTTAATTCTTATTATCCTTACAATTCAGGTGATCGTTTCAATATTTGTAATTTTTTTTTTTTTTTAAGACGCCAAATCTAAATTTGATAAATCAATATCTTTAATCAATTTAATGCTTTACTATACTACAAAAAAAATTGTTCTTTCATTCGATCAATGGAAGCGATCTTCATCCTTGTTGCCGAACTTACCTATGTAGGTGCGTACATACACCTACATTTTTTTTTAAAAAGATTTAATAGTACTTTTTTAGGTATATTCTAAGAGATTTCGTGTAACATCTAGGATTGGTAATACCCTTGTTTTTCTGCAAATCATTATTATATTTTACCCACGCCTAAATTTGTTACCCTCTTGTTTTTCTAAAAGTTTGTGTAATGTTACCAATATTACCTATAATGTTAGTAATTTTCGAATCAGTTACACGAACTATTTTTTTTATCGTTATCGTTTCTTTACTATCGTTATTATATCATTATTACAATATTTAACGTTTCAAATATTTCAAACATTTCAAAGTTAGTTTTTAAATGTCAGTTAACCCTGCAAACCCACCAAGGCCGGCTCTTCGAGCAGCTGATAAAGAAACTTTTGCTCATATTACCGCAACACATAGATGGAAAGATATAATAAAAAAAGCCATTGACAATATTCGTGATTCACTTAATTGTTCGGAAGTTGATAAGAATGAAGAAGGAAAAAAAATTATAGCTTCTATGGAAGAATTAATAAATCAAATTCAAAGAAAAGATCAATTAATGTACGTGTTCTTTTAACATAATTTTTTTTTATTTGATTTGTTTGATCAATTCGATATTATTTTTGTTTTAATGGAATTACTTTACTTACAATGCATATTTTTATTATTGATAAAGTCAGATCGAAGATGATGGAAGACCAGATATTGTATCATGGAACGATGCTTTAAATACTTATTTTAAGGGTGAAAATTGGTTCACAACAACATGGTTATTCGCTGAATGTTATTTATATCGTCGAATTATTTCAATAATTACAAATACCAAACATTGGAAAAATTATGATCCTTATTTTCGTCAAAAAGAAGATTCTTTTAAAGTATCCTTTACAACAATATTCGAATTTTCAAAACGTATTGATGAATTAATTTCTTTACAAAAAGTAAAAACAAATGATAAATTAATTTTTTATGAACTTGCTAAATTATCACTTTGGGGAAATGCAATTGATTTATCTATGTTACCAAATTTTGGTAATAATAATAATAATAATCAATTACAAAATATTGAATCAAATCAATTAAATGAATCGGATAAACATATTTTGATAAATGATTTGGAAAAAACGTGGAATTGGTTATCGAAACATAATAATGCTAGAGTGGATTTTATTCTAGATAACGCTGGTAAATATATATAAATATATCTACATAGACAAAATTTACCTATATTCTTGTTTATTTTAAATTTTTATCAATACTTATTAACTTTTAATTTTTTAATTTTACTTAGGGTTTGAATTATACAGTGATTTAATTTTCTCGGATTGGTTAATTCAATCAGGATACGTATCCAAAGTTTATTTACACGTAAAACCAATTCCATGGTTTGTTTCAGATACAACATTAGAAGATTTCAATTGGTTACTTAAAACACTTAAAAACAATGAATTTTTTTCATCAATTTCTAATATTGAAAAACTTTCCTTAGAAAAACTTTTTAATCGTTGGCAATCATATATAACTAATTCAAATTGGATTATTACTTCAGATTTTTTTTGGACCTCTCCTTATTCTTTTTGGCATTTGGAAGAAAAAGCTCCTGAACTTTATAATGATTTATGTAAATCTCATCTTATTATATTTAAAGGTGATTTAAATTATAGAAAATTGGTTTATGATTGTAAATGGGAATCTATTACACCTTTTAAAGATGCTATCGGTCCATTGGGAAATTCGAAAAATTCTCCTCCTTTATTATCTTTAAGAACAGGAAAATCTGATGTATTTGTAGGACTTGATGAAGGAGTTGAAAAAAGTTTAGGTTCTGATAAAAGTTGGATGTATTCTGGGAAATTTGCGGTTATTCAATTTAGTGAAGGATGTAAATGATTCTTTTTTTTTTTTAATTAATTAATTTTAAATCATTAATTAATTATGTTTATTTAAGAAATTTAATAATACTAGGCGTTTTGATGATTTGTTAAGAATAATTTATGTTTCTTTATTATTGGGATTGACGTTAAAAAATTAAATAAATTATCTTAATAAAATGGCTAGTTCTTGAACAATAAAGACGCATGATTTGTGTTTAAAGTTTAACAAATACCCGTCATAGCTTTTTTTTAATATTTAATATTTTTAACAATATTTTAACCAAATTCTTCTTGATAGCTACAGCCTAAATCCGAAAGAAAATATAAAAAAAGAACGTATATGGTTACATATGACAGCAAATTAAAATCATGGATCTGCAAAAATTATGCTTCGGGTAAGTTCAATCTTCTTTTATACTAAAGCTCCAATGTTTGTCATGCAATCGACCAATTAAAAATTTCCAGCACATTGTTTGTCAGGTAAGCATTTGATTGAAGAATTATAGAAGTTATAATGTTTGTTATTAGCAGAGTTGCAGAAATCCAAGACTATCACTTGAAAGATTTAATATATTTTCTAATGACATTCTCTCTTCTGGTTCAATGTTATGGTCAGAAAAATTTAAGAAAGTTTTTACTTTTTAATATTAAGTGAAAATAGTATTTGGTAGTAAAGGAAAAATGCACAACAATTTAATTCTAAATAACATTTTGAGTTACATAGATTGATAATCCTTATAATAATAATCGGTTCAAATGCACTTTAGCGGGTACTAATACATCAAATTATCACCTTTCGCAGATTTTTCATAAATATCACGTTGTACTAATCATCTGTTTTATTTTAATTATTTACAGTGGCGGCCAAAGATATTGCATCACCTGAACACGAAATTTAAAAAGGCGATATCTCGTGACTCAACGTTCACAGTGCTACGATGTTCAAAAATTGGGTTTGTCATACCATAACTTATCCGTATATATAAATTTTTTTTTTCTCTTTTAGAAAATTCACACGTTGATTTGAAAAAACCTAAAAAATAGCGATGCAATACTTTTGGTCGTTTAGTAAATAAACATTGGAACATAGTGCGCGATCTTTTCGTGTTTGTAAATAGCACCCTATTTATATATAAAAGTGATTCTCTGTGACATGGCCCTCCTATCAAAAAAATTATAGACCATATGGTTTACCTGTCGTTTGAAAAACGAGCCCGAATTTTTACCCTTTTAAATGAAAGATATCCAACCCGATATGTAGCTGACCATGAAAAAGTTTCTCAATCTACTGTTGTAAGAATCAAGCAATGCAAGAAAGAAACGGGTATCTTTAGTAACAAACCAAAGCCTGGATGCCTGAGACTACTTACCGGCCACTATGAGCAAAAAGTGTTGTGGTATATTATAACTGGAGAATGTACCAATGCTGTTTCTGTTCAAAAAAAGCTAAAAACTGATGAGGGAATTATTGTTAGTAAAAACACAATCAAATGGACTTTGCGTCGTAATGGATTAAGAGCCTGAGTCAAGTGTAAAAAGTCATATCTATCTAAATCCCACAAGCATCAATGTTTAATGTTTGCAAAGAAGTATGTATCTTGGATCGTTGAAGTCTGGAGTAAGGTGGTGTGGTCAGAGGAATCCAAGTTCATGATTTTTGGATCTGATGGTCAAGAGTATTGTTGGAGAAAGCTTAAAGAACTGTTACAAGACCATTATGTTCAACCCACAGTCAAGTTTGGAGGAGGCAGTATCATGGTATGGGGGTGTTTTACGTCAAGTGGTGTTGGCAACCTCTGCCACATTTATGAAAACATGGATGGTGCTTTATATCGTCAAATATTGGAAGAAGACCTTCTAGGAACTATCGAGTAGCATTATTTGGATAAGAGAGACATTATTTTTTAACAAGATAATAATCCAAAGCATACTGCATGTCTTATGAAGGAATGGTTAGAAGAAAATGAGATCAAGGTGCTTGATTGGCCTTCCCAATCCTTAGACTTAAATCCAATTGAGCATTTGTGGAATGAAATGGACTGTCGTCTAAGAAGACTTGGATGCATAAAACTCTTGATGAATTGTGAAATGCTGTTCAAAAAGTTTGGGTTGAGTTAGATGTAGACGTGTGTAAACAGCTTATTGAATCCATGCCGTCCTATATTAATGATGTAATTAAAGCAAAGGGTGGTTATACTAGATGGTGAATAACAATTCATCAAAATATTTTTGTAATAGAATCATTTTTTATTAAATTTATTTTATAATAAATAAAAATCAAGAAAACAATTAAAATAAATGCATCGCCCAAAAGAATATTATTTATTAATAATTTGATTTGTTTTTTATTGTTGCAAAAATAAATTTATAATATTTAATATGTTTGATTTGATGATTTCAATAAAGCCTTCTTTGTGTTGCTATAATTTTTGTGCTATAAGATATTAAATATTTAAATTTTATGTTCAGATGATGCAATATCTTTGGCCGCCACTGTATACAGATGTTAATCGGTATTATAACATAAACATTTATGCGCAATATTTCCAAAAATGACAGGTTAGTATAAAAATTTTTTTATTTATATTATATAATAATATATATTTTTATTTAATAATATTTTTTAAATAATAATATAAATAAATAAAAAATAAAATAAACAAATTCAAAAAAAAAAAAATCTTTCCAAAATCCTAAAGGAAAGCAAAAAAAAAAAAAATTCATACAAGATTGTATTGAAACAAATAAATATTTAAATTATCATATTTTTAATATAGTTCTGAAGTTGAAATATCATCATAGGTATTAATTCTGGATTGTAAGTCATTGATAGTTTGTTTTAAACAATTGATAGTTTGTTGCATAAGTTCTATTTCGCGTTTATGAGTTTTTTCTGACCGATATTACTGACCCATTTTTCAAATTTCCTTTTTTAAAAATTGATGATGATCGCAAAAATTAGCCAATAAAACTTATGTCCTACTTAGATTTTAATTTAACATTACTGTTACCGTATCGCCACTAAAATTTTTTTAAGTACCTATACGTATCAAGTATCTTTGTACGTACATATTACATAAACGAATAGCTTAAATTAGTGAAATTTCATTCTTTAAAAAAATATGCTGGAGCTAGAGTTAAGAAAATAATATTTAGTAACTCATTTTATAGGTATTAAATAAAAAAAACCTTCAAGAAAAAAAGAAGCAAACTGTAGTTTGATATATCCTGTTTAATTAAAAAGTTAATACGTTAATACTTATACGTATTTATACTAGTCTCACTAAATATATATATATTTTCTTATTATGCAACTAGAGAAATTATCTTACATTAGTATGTGCATGTATTAATTTGTTGGGCAACTTAACGAACAATAGAGCATAATTTGGATTAAAATGCAAGTGATCAACTGATTTTAATCACGCGAAAAACTAAAAACTTTTTAATATTATAATACATAATACAGGCACCACATATTTTAAAATTTAGAGATGCTATATTATGCGAGGTACAACAAATAGTGCATAGATAAGTTACAGAAAAATTTCTTTTATAATATATGAATGTCTTATTAAACATACATTACAGTTGGTTATATTTTATTAAATAGATGATCATGCTAATATAGAGGCCATAAAAAGCATTGTAGTATTTACTATTTGTTTTATCTATATCTTATAGTTTAGCTTTTGTACAATGGCTTCTGTTGCTGTTTTTTTTTTCGTTCAAGTGGAATAATACCAGTATCAGAAACTACAAGTCTACGATGGTCTGTTTCTTTATGTATATTATTGACTAAGTTTTGTGCTTTTTTGAATGCATCTAAATTAACGACATTATGAAGGTGAGACAGTAAAGCATTTTGATCGCTACAGTTAAAATGTTCTTGTGCTGATGAATGTTTAGATTTAACCAGATTTTGAAGAAACATTAAGTTATTCTATAATTTATGTAGACATTTTGAAGTAGATTCCAAGAATTCTTTGATTTCTTGTTGATAAATAGCAGCAGCGTTTAAATCATCAATATCGGCTATATTATATTTTTGTAGAGTTGATGCAGATGTAGGTACATTAGATTGTGATACTTCTATTGGAGTATTAGGTCTAAGAATATGTCCAATATAAGTAAGGATTTCTTTAAATGAAGTTGAAACAGAATCATCAGTATTTTCATTTTCAACATCTTCGTTTTCAGTATCAATATCATCTTCATCGCTAATATTATTATCATCATCTTCAGAACTTGTAGGTATTTCAGATTCATTAGCATATATATTTGATCGAATATTTTGGGATTCTTGATAGGTTAGAAAGGTCATTTCAGGCAAATATGAATATTGTTCTTGCTTACGAAGGTCTTCAATATAAAGGGCTGCAGCATGAAGATGCTTGCATATAATTCCCCTTTGAAGAAAGTCGAGGCATTGACAGCAGATATCAGTCGGTTGTCCATATACACATGTTGTGTAAATTACTCCTGGCATAGTTTCAGATTCGACCTCAACATAGATATTCCTAGAAAGTTCTTCTACCTCATATTTTTTTATTTTATTCATGTCAATTAGTTTTTTTGCAAGTTTATCACGTTTTACACTTGGAGACAAATATGCAACTTGTGAAAACTCTTGCATAATAATGTTACGATCAGATGGGTCCATTATATTAAGATCCTTTCGTCATTCTTCTTTTTCACATTCAAAATTTATAGCAAGGTTTCGCAATGTCAAGATATTAGGAATAACTTCATGCACAAGAACAATATATAGTATATCAGCTCTAAGGGGTCTATTATTTCTTTGGAATCGGTTTAATTGGTTATTTTTTAGATACTCATTCATCCCCTCAAGATGGTTATTCATAGTAGGAAGTTTTTCTAAAGGAATTCCGAGAGCTTTGGCAGCATTCATTCGTCCATTAAGGCACCAACTAGACAAAAGATCTCCACCCCATTGTTTTTTCAGGTAAGATAAAAAATTTAAACCACCTTCTAGAATTTTTTTATTTTCTGACAAGTTTTTTGCCTTATAAATACACTCTAATGATTCTTTTTTTTTTGTGATATAATTACATACCATCTCCTCACTACCATCCATTAACCGAGCCTCATTTAAGACACTTTTTAAAAATGCTTTTAAGGTTTGTCGTAATAAAATTACTTTATTTTCGCCACCACGACCTAATTGTTTATTAATCTCATTCTTGCAACATTGACTTATGTGAAAGTAACAAAGAAGTAGAATTATTCCTGGCCATACTTTTGATAATGACTTCCGCTCTTTGATATCAGTATCAGTCATTGCAGCGCGGGGGCTAAATATAACAGGAGTAGCTAGAGATTGATTTTTTTTATTGTAATTATCACTTATCTTATCACGGAAGATTGTAAAAAGTCGTTCCAGAATTTTACTATCATATCCAGAAGATGTTAATCGATTAGATCGAGGTGGTGTAAAGAGGATAAAAGAAATAGGAATGCCTTTATTATTGCTATCAATAACCATGACAATAAATAGAAGTAATTTGTGCCTGCTAATTCCAAAAGTTCCATCAACAAGAATGAGATTTTGATGACCGTATTTCCAGGCATATTCTTGTTGTTCATAAGTGCTAATGATGATCTCGAGGCAGTTATTTTCCTTTGTATGAGGTTGATAATAGAGACATGCATCTTTTAATTCAGACTGATCCACCTTTGGTCCAAGCATTTGATCTAGGTTTTTCACAGCATCATTTTTGATATCAATATTCCATTGATTTCATAATGATTGTTTTTTAATATTAGTAATGTCTATTGCAGTGAGCAATGTTCTAAAATTTCCGATCAGGGTGCGATTTCCAAACACATTTCTACGATTCTTGCATTCTGAGCAAGTATGTCCGAAGTTTTTACATTAAGGTTTATTAGGTTTTCCACACTCTTTTTTACATAAGGTAAGAGCCTATATTGTGGGTCACGTTGTGGCTAAGAAGACAAGCATTGTTCACTATGTTCCAAGTATCCTGCAATGCCACAAATTTCATCATTACGAAGAAAAATTGAGGCAAATGCAAGACACCCTACATATGGATAACATGTTACTGTTGCCCGGGAAGTAGATGTAGTATTTTTTTCTCTATAACTTCTATTTATACATTGTTTTACAATTAATGTTTTGGTTGATTGTCGGATAGCCTATTTGCATCGCACATCATCAGGATCGATATTAAAACCATTTTCTTGAAGAAATTTGTCACGATTTACAATATTATGCTCCTGAGACAAATCCCATTCCATTTCAACAACACCGGGTGCACCAATATCTAACAGATATTTAAGTCTAAGTCTATCTTCTTCTTTTAGCAAAAGATGTGAGCTTAGTTTTGCCTTTATTTGTAGTTTGTAACTACCTCTTTTTTTAATTTCACTAGAAGCTTTAAACTTCGAAGAAGACATTTTAATTTAAAGTCACTATGGACTAGGGTAAAAAGAGATTATTAAGGTATATTTATGTTATTTATAAATACGGTAATTGTTTAATATTATTTAATATATTTTATCAATGCATTTCTTATTTATCAAATTAATAATTTTGTTATTACAGTATATTTACTAAATTAACAATATATTTATTAAAATTTATTTATTCTATTTAATTTATTTCACAACAGATGTTCGAATTAGGTTTTATCTAAGTGGTCAAAAATTTTATCGTATAATTAGCATGATGAAATAGGCATAACAGATTTATCAATCTTCTCTAGTATCGCCCACAAAATGTAATTTTATATCATAAATTTTAATAGACTATTACTTTATTACACATATACCTTTAACTATATGACTGATAATTTATGCGATATACTGAAATATGTCACATGTGATAAATTTATGATGTAAGTTTACATTTTTTTGTGGGTAATTTCTAGAACGGTTGACTAAGAGTACTCTCAAGCATCTAAAATAGGTCGGAGCTCAATTTTTAATTAGCAGAAATTAATTTATTGTTCAAGTATTGGCGATGAAAAAAATATGGTCAGAGGCCATCTTTTTTTATCATAGAATTGTAGTAATTGCTAAATTTTAATAACCGTATTTCGCAATATGAATCTTTGACGAAATTTCCATAAATATTACTTCAATTAATCGTAGTACTTGTGCACGATCTCTATAGTTAGCAAATCATATTGAAAGAGATGCTTGAGAGCATCCTAAATCATGTATTTATTGTGCCTAGTATCGTTGAGAGTAAAGGTGCAGGTGGAACTGTTTCAGTGAACCATATGACGCATAGCAAGTTGCGCTTACGGAAAAAAACTGTATGAATCCCAAATGCCGTATGAATTCCAAATACCGTATAAATGAATTCAAAATTCTATATCAATGATTTAAAATTTGATATTTATTGTAATATGTAATAATTAATTAATCACACTATTGC
>CAJVQA010002365.1:0-22210 GCA_910591915.1 Cetraspora pellucida
ACAGAATTTAGTGTAGAACCTTAGGGCAGACTACTTAAATAGATAACCAAAAGTTGCATGTGTGACTAGCTGTAGTCTCATCTCTGTAAAAATAGTTGTAATAGCTAACCCAATATAAAGTCAATAAAGTATCATCACAAGTATAGCCTTTAACAAAAAAAAAAAAAAAAAAAACCACAAAAAATAATTATAGAAAAAATATATAAATAATTATTTATTTTTTATTTTATTTTATTTTTTAACTTAAGCAATCATGCTAGTACTTTATTAGAATTCTTAATACTATACAGATTACAGAGATTTTTTTTAATACTTAAGTTTAGCATCACTTAGCCACCTTATTGGTACTTAAGTGCAACCTATTGCACTACCTCAAACAGAGGTAGACTGCTCGTCTAACTGCTGTCCTACAATAGGATACTACCAATCTGATGACATCTTCTTGTAAAAAAAAAAAAAAACAAAAAAAGATTTTATATATAAAAAAAAAACAGAGGTATAAAAATAAATAATAAAAGATACAAAACAAAAACTAAAAGAAAGAAAAAAGAAAATGAGAAAAAAAGAAAGTGTGAAACTTGTAATTTACAAAAAATCAGATGGTTATGATTTTAAGCCTGTGTTAGGCATGAAACTTGCAATTTACAGATATTAGACAATTACAATTATAAGCCTGTATTAGGCTTATAAAAATTATAAATTATATTAAATAAAAATTATTCTACTTTCTTTCTATTTACTTAGATTATTTAAACAAAAAACCAAAAAGAAGAAAAAAACTTCAATTTTATCATAAAGAGTTGATATAGGATACTGGTTAGTCTGAAGACAATGTTTAATAGGTTTTTAGCAGCTCGAGGCATGTGTATAATCATGTTTGTATTGCTGTATTATTTTTGATCAATGTTGTAAACAATTCTGTTTAGAAAATAAATACTGCTGACTGTTTTGGTAATTTTACGTGTTGATTTTTAGAAGGAGATAAACTGAATCACCTACTTTTTACAAAATTTTTCTTGAAGAAAAAGTAAGAGTGCTAGGTAAATCAACTTTTAGCTTTTGTGAGTTTTTGATCCTTGTAAGTGTTCCTTATAGGTTTTATAGTTGTATAAAATTAATATATCTAACTTTGTTATTTACTTAATAAGAAACCTTGACTTTTACTAATTATTTATTCTATAGTTCTAGAGTATTTTTTTAAACTATTACCACAAGGCTGTAACTCTTTTTCAACTCTATTTTAATGTTCAACAATGTATATACAATATTCCTAAAAGGTTTTCATAAAATTTAATATATTAATTATATTATTTTTTGTAGTTCAGCTTTTTGGAAAGTTTGGTTCAGATGATTGTCAAAAAGAGTTAATGAACTAACTACTTATATAACTTTAGTTATTGTCTAATTTAAATAGTTTATCTGAAGGTTTTATACTAGCTGCCATATCTAGAACTTACTTATGAGTACTTTATTTAAATAATCTAGTTTTTGTATTTATTTATCTATCTACTTTATCAACTGTTTTAGTTTTTATTAATACAAATATACCATGATCATTAAGTTTTTAAAGTAGTTTACTTATATAAAGAATTTTTAATCTTGTACTAAATTTATTAAAGCTTTCTGTTATCTAATTTTTAGCTAATCTAATATTGTTATAACTAAGAACAATATTTGTAGTTAGAATAACTCTTAAATTACTATCTCTCTGTAGAGTTTATATAATCTCAGTATTCTTTTTTACAACTTTAACAATGCTTTATACACCTTACAAGTTCTTTTATATTACTAATTCAGTTAACTCTGTATAATATAACTTTATGTCTAATTTAACTAATAGTCAGGTTGATAACTTTTTTTATTTAGAGTTTTTGTTTATATAGATTACTTGTTTTAGGTTTTTATTTTTTGATTAAGATTTTTACAAATAGTAATATTAAAAATTATACCATTTCTTTATTTAGAATTTTTAAACAGAACTTTTTATAAAATATATACTTTTAAATTTATTTTTATAATATTGTATATTTTTAAAGTTAGTCTTAATATAATTAGAATTATAAAGTTACAACTTTAGATGCTTTAATCAAGTTGTCAGAATAGGAACATTTTTTAAATATCTACTACTAGTAGAATTTGAACTCTAAATCTACTGTTTAAAAGATAACAACCTAACTATTATACTAGAATTGCTATTCTTTTTATAAAAAATTGTAATTTATTATTAAATATTAAGTATTGCTATTTTTATTCTCTTATTTTTGCTAATACTACTTTTCAAAATATATAAAAGCACTTTAAAAAAGATATTATTATTAAATAAAACTTTTTTTAATATTAATTAAAGTTGTTTATTAGATTTTTTCAGTTCTAATAATGATAAAATTATTAAAATTAAACTAGTAGTTTTTTTGTTAAAAGTAAATTAAAGATTATAAAATTTAGGTATAAATATTTTAAAAATTACTAGTCTGATCTTAATAATTTTACAATTATTAGATCTAATAAACAACTTTAATTAATACTAAAAAAAAGATTTACTTAATAATTATATCTCTTTCAAAGCACTTTTTTGTATTTAGAAAGGTGGTATTAGCAAAAATAAAAGGTAAAAATAGCAATTTTCTAAATATAATTTATATAAAAATTTTAGAATTTTTTAAATAACTTTATTTAATAATGTATCATTAATTTATTTAATAAAATTTTGACTTTATTATATAAAAATGTAATTTATATAAAAATGTAATATGATATTCAGAAAATATTAAAACTACTTTTTTAATATTTTTAATATAAATAAATAAAAATTATTTACTTAAATATTATTAAAGCATTAATTTATTTAATTTATTTTAATTTAAAACTTTTTTATTAATTTAAAAAATTTTAAAAATTTCTAATTTATTATGAACGTTATTTTATGGCCATGTCGACCCTATATTATTGGCCAATCAAAATTAAGCATGTGACTATATAATAAGTTGTTTCTAATTTTTATAATAAAAAATAAATTTTACTAACCCTAATATGATTGGCTGCTATATATAGGGTCGCCATGACCATTTATAATTTTCCATTTATTATATATTGTAATTATAATTAATGCCAGGGGTAATACGTACATAGCAAAAGCAACGCTTTTGCTATATATAGAAAAGGAAGGGTTACTGTAGTGTGCAGTAACCCTTTTCTACGTACGTATAGTATTACCTCTAATACTAAATAGAATAACTAATAAATAACGATAATAAGTAATCAATGTACATGTACATATTATGTACGTATAACAAGAAAATATCACTACGTACGTACGTACGTACATAAGGCGATATCAAACTTATTTAGATCATTATGCTTTAAAAAAATCATTTGTCATATCTACTTGTAGAAATATGCGTAAAAGGTAAGTTATTCGATAAATTAGTTATCTTGAAAAGTAAAAGTATTCTTCATGACTATTTTTAAATTATTGGTTTAAAATTGTACACTTGTTATGTTCAAGAAAAAAAAGTCATAATTTCATTAAAACTTTTTAAGGGTTAAACCAATTTTCATAAAAACATTAATTATTTCATCGATAATCAATCTATTACATTGGTGTTCATTTATGCAGATATGTATGTATCTGGTATGTATGTATCTGGTATATATGTATGCATGTATGTACTAATAATCTCAAATATTTTGAGTAACATTGGTAAACCCGGAAATCTTAACTATAAAGATTTTCGTTTAAATGCATTTTACAATAGAATAAGGTTTAAACCCCGCCTATTTAGTTTAAAATCACCGGAGGCTATGTGTACTACAATCTATCATTTTAGTATAAAAGATAACTTATGATATACTGATACCTGGTATATATATCATACTAAGTAAGTACTTACATAACAATAACTTCAAAGGTTAGTGTTAGAAATCAAAAGTTTTTTAAAGCCATATTACTTATAAAATCGTTTAATCTTATCTAAAAACAATGTCATTTATATTTTTTTTAAGCTTTATGAAAATTTTTAATTAATCTGTAATTAATCTTGTAAGATTATTAATCTAATGCTTTTAAGATGTTGTAACTCTAAATAAATATGCCTGGTATAAAATGATGTAACATCATGATTCATTTAAATCTTACACAAATTATGCATTTAATTATATTGAAATTTGTTAAAGTATCTGGTTTATAAATCGATGAACGCGCGAAAAATTTGAACTTAAATATTTGCTTTAACCATTAACATTAAATTCTCGTCTTTTTTTTTTTTTAAAAAAAAAAAAAAAATCCTTTTTTTTTTTTTTATAAAAAAATGAATCCTTTTTTTTTTATAAAGAAAACTTTTTATAAAAAAAAAAACTCTTTTTTTTAAAAAAAAAAGATGAGAAATCGAAAATACGCTTCTTAATACTATAAAAAAATGTTAATTGCTATACATGAATGCGACCATGAACTAGAAGCTTCCTAGAAAACTATGATTATCTGGCCTATACATTAACATTGTTCGCTTTATTAACGTTGAAACACTTTATACTAATTTTAATTAATGATATAAATTATATGTTGCTGTGTGATGTATAAAATTTGTACCGATAAAATGACCACTTTACCTCATAACCATTATGACTATTATATGATATGGAGCAGAGTATATGTACCGCATATCGATGCTAGTCTTTTTTTTTAAATTTACATATATTGTCCTTATAATTGTCGCCTATTGTCGTATGCACTCGGTTTGATTGAACCGTTCGTAATCATCATTTCTAACCATCTTAAGTACTTCCGCGATTACATTCTAAAATTGGCAATCAGATATCGATTTGAAAAAAAATTGACTTATTTTATTAATATTATAATATTATTACACATACAACTCATATATTTTCAGTTTCCACTATAAAAAAAAAGGGGGATTTAAAGGACTCGATATATATATAAATTTAAAAAAATATAATATTTAAAAGAAGAAAAATCTACAAAATTTATTTGCATAATAATTACTATGAATATAAAAAGGTGTATATACATATATATATATATATATGTTTGCATATAAAATTTAACAACACGCGATTTTCTTTATAATATAAACCATAGGCCCTAAAATCCAATTAAATTTTTTTTTTTTTAAGAAAAATAAATTTTTTCGCGTGATTTTATGGTTTTTTGAAAAAATATTTATATTTTTTTTAAAAAGAATCATAAAGAAAAAAAAAAAATTTCCATGATCATTCAACTGACTAACAATCGAAGATAATCAGAGTCATAAAGGTAATTGAAGAGAAATAAATGAAAATCAAAGAATAGTTTCGTTACAGGAAACCGCTTTCTTGTAACAATCTTGCTATTTTTTCATCCTCTCGTTCCCTGTAATGAAAAAATCAAAATATATTGATTGTTTTCCATAAGTCAAATCTATGTTTAGTAAATCATCATAAAATATGTTTTTCAAAGATGTAAAATTTTTAACAAGTTTTAACAAAATAAATTTTTGAAAAATTATACAGTTTCTATTTTTATTGTGGGAGGTGTGTAATATGTATATAATGTAATTCTAAATACAATCCATTAATAGAAATGAAATATTACCTTGGCTCCATATCCAAACTTGTACTATATAAATCGCTAACATCTCTACTATCTTGTAAATGACTTTGAATGAAAATTTGAATTTCCTGTACAGTAGTAAGATTATAGGGTACAGATTGATACTGTTGAATTTCACGTATTACATCTGCAGTTTTCATTCGTTTCGAAAAATTAATTAATTGTTGATTTTTTTTAAGAATATCTGGATTACCATCTTCGATAAAAGTAAGATCAGTTAAATAAACACCTGAAATAAATGATAAACATTATGTTAATTTGTATTAATATTATATTAATATAGTATTAATATCATATTTTATATTAATTTTTTCAATATTCTATTATTCCTTTTCTTCAAAAAAAAAAAAATAAAATAAAATAAAGTATATATATATTAATCTTACCCAGAAATGGTACGCACGGTGGATTCACGCTATGTAGCATTTCTCGATAATCAAAGAAATTCTTTGTAGAGTTCATGATTCTATTAAGGTTATCGAGTGTCTGTATTGTTCGTGCATTTACCATCTCCCATGTTCTCTTAAGGCGATGAATTGGTGCTGAATTAAGACCAGAAATAATAGCCGTTAAAGAATTGAAATTGTTTAATTGTCTACATCTATCAGCTACTGCAACAAAATGTTTGATCAAAGCACATCGTTTTTTAATTTCTTTTTGATTAAGAATGGATTCAGCTACCCATCCAGTGATCTAATAACCATTAGAAATAAAAATAAGTTTTAATTAATTAATTAATTAATAAATGTATTATAGATTAATGTATGCATGTTTTTGTTTTACCTGATTACTATTAACTATCATGGATTTGATGTTTACGGCAACTTCTTCACTTTCACCTTCACTTTCAACATCTTCACCATCTTTGCTTTCTTTACTCCATGCTTTATTCAGACATTCAACCGGTCTAATTTTATTGTAAAGTTTAGCTTCTATTATAGTTAATTGTCTTGCAATTTCTAATGGGTCCAACTCCAAAAATTTGATTTTTTTCAGATTTTTCGGTTTAATTGAAGGTGGTGGTAACATAGTATTATTAGGAATCATTTCTTTAAAGACTGCATCTTTTCGTTGTTGTAACTATAATGTATAATACAAAAAGAAAAAAAAGTGATATATATATATATATTCATATAACCAATTTTATAATTATAAAAAAATTAAATACCCGTTTATCAATGACTTTAATCAAACTAACTGCCGCAAAAGCCATGTGTTCATGCATTGTAGTTTGAGCAAATTCTCTTATACGTTCCAAACAAGAAGCGTCTTTATCATCAATATAATAATTTTCCAACCAACTCTTCATAATATTAAAAACTCTTAATCTAACAGGGGTTTGTTTTTTCTCTTGCCAAATTTCAAGTTGTTCAGATGTTAAACTATCAGGAGGTGAAATCATGAAACGTTTGGTCAACATTTCAAAAAATTGTTCAGTAGTACAGAATGAACGATATGTCAACAAAAAAGTTGCTATAAAACTTGAATCAAGTAAATCATGCATAGTTAATCTTTCTACTAAAGCATTTAAAGTACCACCCTTAACATGCCTTTCCATATTGAAAACTATTTCAGATTCTTCATAATCATATTTAAGGAACCATGGTTTATCTTCACGTTGTACACGTGTTTGATTTATGGATTGAACATCTTCTCCAAAGAATTTTGTAACTTTACTACTATCACTACGTGGTGACTTAGTACCACCTGGATTACTAGATAATGGAGGAGATGATGGTCGTTGATAATCTGATTGAGCAATAGATTGTGAATTTATACGTTGAGATGGTCCATAAGATGATGAAATTAATGTTGAATCTATTGTACTGCTTGAAAAAGAACGACCACCAGTCATAGAAGAACCATCAGAAATTGGGGATGTTGGAGTTTTATCTGGGTCATCAGTTATATTAATAGAATTTATATCATTTACTATCGTTGGTGACTCAGTAGTCATAACATAATCCTCTGGTACAGTCTGTAAACCAGTTGTTTGAATCGTTACTGGAGGACTAATTGGAATAACTTTTTGATCATCCATAATTTTAACATCTTCAATGACGTCATTCGCGCCATTTTCAATTGATATTGAAGATATTGAAGGACGTTTTAATGGTTGTATTTCAGAAGAATTAGAATGCCTAGGAGTACGCATTTGAATTCTTAATTGATCTTGAGTATCTTTTTCTTCCATAAGAAACTTTGCAGCAATGATCAAATCCTTTACAGACTTTTCAACAACATTAGTGGAAATTTGAACATGATCCATTACATTAGATTTGAGAGATGGATCAGTTGCACTTTGAGCGCACATAACTAAACCAGTAATATTATTATATAAAGCTTGTTTTGCAATTTTAAAATCATTTATAGAACTTTGACTAGTCTCATCTAAATCCTCTAAATTAATATCTTCAACCATAGATAAAAATTGACCAGCATGTGTAACAACCTGACGTGCCTGTGTTACTAGTTGTGGGGCAAATCCAGCAGTAGTATTATTACCAGGTATAGAAGATTGAGATATTTCAACATGTTTTCTAATAAGATTATTTATTAACATAATAGCCTTTGAGATGGTACGAGAAGAATGTTCTAGTGAAGCCAAAATATCAGGAGTTAAAGAACGGGAAGGACCGGAGGAATCAACACTATCCTGAGAACTAATGCTTGAAGTTATAGAAGGAGCAGGAAACATTTTATTATGACCAGGTATAACCAGATTATTACCGCGCCAAGAACCACCAATAGGACTTTCTACAATTTTAGGGTCAATAGGTCTAATATCTACAGTATTTTCAGCAGCTTGCACAAATTGACGAACAGAAACCAAAACTTCATCAGCATCGTTTTTCATTTTTTGAGCAGCATCAGGTGGAGGCCAAACACCAGAAGCAACTTTTGTAGAAAGGACCAATTTTGATAAAGAAGCCATGATATGTCTATGATAAGTTTTTAAAGTTCGATTTTGACGAATAATTGGGGACTCTTTTTCAACGGTACCAGAAGCATATAGCATGATACGAACGCTCTCAACAATAGCATTCGTACAATTTTGATAATCTTGTTTCGCGTTTTCTCTCGCAGCCACAGTTAAATTATTAATAGCAGAATAAATAGTGGCAGATAACGAGTCCCAACTATAAGGTTCATTAGAGATTCGCATGAGAACAGATTGATCAATATTCTTTTGAGGAGTAGCAATAGCAATAGGAGGGGGAGGTGGAGGAGGGGGAGGTAAAGGATCATCTGGAGCTTCATCAAAGCCAATACCCTCACAAAAAGGTATAGTATCATCATCAGTTTTAATCTAATGAAGACAGAAATAATTATAAATATAAAAACTTAATAAATTTTAAAAAAGATATAAAAAAAAAAAAAATATATATATATATATATATATTACCAAACGGCCATCTTCTTCAATATTACCAAGATTCCAAGTAGTCTCTCCGGTCGTATTATTAAAATAATAAACTTTTCCTCGGGGAGTAATTTTCTTACCCCAACCAGGTGGAAGCTAAAATATATATATATGTGTGTACAAATAACATAAATGAAAGAACATGAACGAAAAAATATATGACTAAAAAAAAAGGAATGAAACGATCGTATACCTGTTCAGAAGCATCATCGTCATCAGTTTTAATCTAAAAGGATACAAGTAATGAATCTGATCTATCTAATCGTAAAAATGGAAACTTAAATAAACCAAAACAATATATTACCAGAAGACCATCTTCGCCAATATTATCAAGACTCCAAGTAGTCTCTTCGGTCGTTTTATTAAAATAATAAACTTTTCCTTGGGGTGTAGTTTTCTTACCCCAACCAGGTGGAAGCTAAAAAAATTAGCATAGATGAAAAGAATATAAAAGTTTAAACGAAAGAACATAACCGAAAGAACATAACCGAAAGAACATAACCAAAAGAACATAAAATAATAATAATAATAATCATAATAATAATAATAATAATAATAATATTATTATTATTATTATTATTATTATTATATTAATATTAACATTAATATTATTATTATTAATATTAACATTAATATTATTATTATTATTATTATTATTATTATTATTATTATTAACAAACATGCACCTTGTCGTCATCAGTAGAAAGTTGTTGCTTTGGTTGAATGGTAACAGTGTTATTACTTAACCCACTATCCTTTGAACTAGTGACACTTTCCTTATCAGCATCCACCAAAGTTTCATCGACAACCTCTCCTTCTACACCCTCCGAAATAACACCAATTTCATTATCATCAACGGAATCAGAATTTCCAGGATCACCAGGGTAAGTCCATCTAATCTCTTCAGTTACCGTATTAAAGTAATAATATGTATTACCATCATCGGTAGGTTGTTGTATCCAATTTTCTGGTAGCGGTTTAAGTTTTATAAAAGAACCCACGGTAGAATGTGTAGAAACACCGGATCCAGTGTAATTACTAGAATCACGTGACGTAGAACTATCGTCCATCTGTTTTTCGTCTATTGGTAATTCCCAAGATGATTCACCCGTTCGGGTATTATAATAAAATATAACACCATCTGGAGTTTGTTGAGGAATCCAATCGGATAACTAATAAGTGAAATAATGAAATATTCAAATATTGAAATAATTGGTCAGAACGAGTTTAAAATCAACACGCTCTCATGGACCAAAATCGATCGATAAGAATTAAATTAATAAAATTATTAAGAAATAAAATAAAAAAAAAAAATAGATAAAATAAATAAAAATGATATATGATTAAAGTTTATATAATTCTTTAAAATTCTTTAAAATTCTTTAATTAACAATAAACGAGACATCACATCAAACCAAAAATTCATGAACCTAACAGAATCAAATATTCAATGGACCGTGACAATTTATAATAATTTATAACCAATACCTTATCGTCATCCGATATATCATCCTCATCATCTAAATTGGTAACATAATTACTAGGAAACCAGCCACGTTCACCGTTGCATAGACCGTCCCACCAACCAGATTCTAGCTGCGTAAGAACTTGTATTATATCATTTTTTTTAAAGGAAAGACTCGAAGTATCTGTAGAGGTAAAGTCGTATAATGCTTTTACAAATAGGATCGATGAGGACATTTTTTTTTTTTTAATTTACAAATATAGACTTATTTTTAGGAATAAACGACAGCGAGATTATGGGAGGAGGGATAAGTTGCAGGCAACCAAAAATATATAAATATTAAACGACTTTTTTACAAATAAATTCGTAGCAAAAAAGGTAGACATGAAAAAAGATAGAGTAAGTTAAAAATTATTAAGAAAATTTTGCAAATGAAGGCTTTTAAGGGGGGAAGTATTACAACGTGGTTAAAGAAAGAAGAAAAAGAAAAAAGAAGGACTGACAAAAACTTCTGAAGCAGATTATAGTTATATAATTCAGCAATTTTTATATAATAAATTAGTTTAAAAAAAGTTGTACAAAAAAGGTTGCAAGTTACACAATAAAAAGCACATAACTGATATATACGTAAATACGGTACATATGTTATGTATGGGGCAGATATATTTTATATGCAAATCAAATGAGTCAATATAGTCAATATAGTTCAATATAGTCAATATTATTATTATTATTTCCATAATGGATTTTCAAACTGCAGTTTCTTTTCGACAGGTACCGGTAAATAATAAACTAAAAAACAGGGTATGATATTTAACTATATAATATTTACATTTACGCTAAAGCTAATACTTTACATTTAATATTTACATTAATATTTACACATTAATACTTACACTAATACTTACACAAAAGAGATAAGATGCACAACAACCATAAACGAACAAGGAAAATCCACGTTGTATATAAACACAGTACATACGTACAAACAACATTAAAGGACTGATTCCAAAGATAATCCGAATGGAACGAAGATGAGAAATCATTCAGGCGCGAAGACCAAAGAAGAGAAAAAAAAAAGTAGATCAATTATGAAGTCGGGACGCACCGAAAGGGATGGTGAATTGATCCAATGCAGATCACACAGATCTGAATCGATAACGTACGTGGGGTCAGTGCTTCATTAAACGAATTTACATTATGGACCAACCAGTAAATGGTGAATATTGATGATATTGACAGCTACTATAGTAATAAATGCTAATAATACATCAATTAGTCAATTAGAAGAGAATGTCTGGACAAAGTTTTTATTTACGTAACATAAAGTACGACTTGAGTGTTACATTTCGTTATAAAATTACTCATAGAGAAAAAGTATGTATGACAAACAAGGTTAGATCAACTTCTCGTTACCTAAGTTTGCATATATGAAGTTGGACGAACGGTCTAACGTATGTACGTAAGCTTACTTAAAAATACACAAGCATTGACGTTATGTTCTATATTTTTCTATATAAGTTATATAATATTATTATTCCTTTTTTTTTTTTTTTTTTGAGAGAGAGAGTTAGAAAACCCGCGAAACTTTAACCAGATTGGTTTGTTGCCTTTTTATGGGAAGTGTCACCTAATCTTCATGATCGAACTTACTATGTTTAAATCCAACGGGGGAAATTGATTTACAATATGAAAAATACGATTGGATGCCAATAACGCCTTATTTAACGATCGTTTCACATTTTAATGTTAAGACTATCCTGGGATTACTATCTAACGACTATCTTGAGATGACTAAGACTACTTTGGTTGCCCATTCTCTTACGTAGTCACTTTCTTAGTCATGCATTTGGTCAGATTTTTTTCAAATTATCAAAGTTATTATTGTTTGAACTTTCACTACATCGTTACTTCCGTTTACTTATTATTGTTGGCAATTTTTAGTAAGTTTATTTTGAATAAATATTTATGATAAATTAATAAACTAAATCTTGTATTGTGCCAAATTTTGTCAAATTATTGTAGAATATGGTTAAATGATTTTATTGTCTGACCGCGTGCAAAGAGTCGTCGAATCGCACGTCCACATGACTTACCTTCTTGGCGTCCAATCAGTTCTTCGATTTTAATGTATTAGGTATGAGAAACGTACGTACGTACTTGCTCTGCGGCCGAACTTATCTAAAATTGTGTTTAATAATTGAGTTTAAATACGTACGTACTTGATATATTTCTATTTCTTATATACATACATATACGTATGCTGATTTTCTTATACGTATATATATTTTTACTGATATTTATATATCGATATATACCATATCTATATCAGATATATCTATGTTACCTCTTACTATATATATTTTACCGTTACTATATATATATATATATATATTTGTTATTCTTACTATTTTTGATTTAATTACAACACTATCCAATTTTTTCATAAAGTCACAAAAGGTTACTACGAATTATATACTCGGCCTAGTGATTAACCGTTTCATCCGGGCTAAGGATTTATCCTAACACGATCCAGATCCCAATTAATTATACAATCCTTTGGATTGTCTGTTAATAGAGGACAAGAAACTTTTTTATCGATCTAATTATTGACTTGTGTGAATTTTTTATTATGACAAAATCGATAGTATGGTGCTTAATTGAACTTTCTCTAAACATTGGTGCTTCAACTTAACTCGAGTTTTCATTCATCTCTCCATTTAAGGCGTACATAAAAAACTCTATATATACATATAATATAATGCTTACATGATTATATCATATTTCATTGACTTTGTGAATAAATAAATTCATTGTCAAAATGTTAAAATTAAATTGACGTGATCCAGGGGATGCCGTACAAATATGCTACAAATAAAAATAAATTTACTTCAATTCTTACTGTTGGTGTACCTTGTAACCTTGCTAACGTTATATTAGTGTAAATTATTCTTACTGTAATTTACTTTGTTATCATGTTTAATTTTATTACGTTTATGGGTTATGCTGACGCCAGACAATTATTTTCTAAAAAATTCGATTCTTATGTCTATATATATATAGTTGTTAATATATCGTCTAGGCTTTATTTATACTAATAACATTCGCATAACTCTTGCTTTTAACTAAATCTTTGGTGTTGGATCAATTACTTACTTTTCACAAGACGTGTTTATCTTACGCAAATTTTATGTATTTAGATGTACTATTTTTTTTTTTTGTTTACCGTTACTTTGTTCGGTTTTAATTTCTGGAAAATTTAAATTACAAATTTGTTAATGGTTTTCTCTTTTCAAGTTACCTTTGATTGTTACTATTTACTTGGTTGATTGAATTTAGAAATTTTAATTATATTGTAGAATCATTTCGGCAACAAAAAAAAAAAATGTCTAAATTTTTAATTCAAATTTAATTAGTAATTGCAAAACTTTGTTATAATATTAAAGCCTATGAGATGTCGTTTCGAATAAAGCGCCAAAAAAAAACCCAGGTAATCTATGGTGGTACGTAATTTATGGTACGTAGTAATTTATGGTGGTAATCTAACAATTTTAGTTATTGTATTTGCTGTGTACGTAAAAAAATATAAAATATATCCAAAATAGAATTCAACTAATTTTTAACCACCTACAATTTATTATAAATTTTTCCATAAATTTTAAATTTCAAAATTAGAATTAATAATAAAAATAGAGTTAGAAGTATGATTAGGGTTAGAATTATGACTAGAATAAGGTTTTTATAATACGTACTGAACATTTTTTACTTAATATATCAATTACGATTATTTTTAACTAGGAGCAAGTTAGTAATATTTTAAAAATATATATATATGTATTATTAAATATTATTGGTATAATTTAATAACAATTTTTGTATATAGTATAATTTTTTAAAATAAAATTAAAAGCTAAATATCGGATTATTGTTCGAAGACTTATAAAAGATGTAAATTCTTGAGTTCCGGTCACCTGACATATGTCCAATCAGCGTTTAACTCAATATAACACATCGACACGGATCAGCCCTACAAAATGGAAAATCCCATAAAAAGCCTATTATTACAGTTCGGGAATATACCAAATTAGGAAATCGTACTCAAGAATGAACTACAAGCAAATTCTCGAATTTGATTGGCTTTCACGTGCCTTTTACTCCTTAAATGATTTTTTTAATAGTTATTAGAACCTAACAAGTTTCAAATACATAATTCATGATAGTAATTTTAATAATTTCAAACAATTTCATATAATAAACCCTTAAATAAATGGGCTGTGTACTGAGAAAAGGGATCAAATTGATTTTTTTTTTGAAAAAAAGTTCTTAAGTAAAATAGATATAAATTTGATTATTTGATTCAAAACATTTATTATTTTCAAAAAATTTTTTTTGTTAAATTGGTTCCTTTTTTTCAGCAGTCCAAATCATCAAAATAAGGTTGTTTTTTTTTTCCTTTTAAGCAGTTATGTTAGTACTTTATTAAGATTCTTGTAATTACTATTGCAATTATATAGATTTACTTAACAACTAAGTTTAGCATTACCTGGTAACCCTAATAATGCCTAAGTGCAATTTGTCATATTACTTTAAACAAAAGTAAGTTACTTGTTTGACTACTTAAAGTTCATAATAAAAGAATCTTTTTCTTTTTATAACAAGTTTCAAAATTGTTTTTTAAGTTTTATTTTTAATTCATTTTTTTTTTTTTAGTTTTTTTTTTTCTTCTATTTCTTGCTAACTAGTCTTTTTTTTTTTTTGTTTTTTTTCTTTTGGGTTTCTTTTTTCATTTTACTAATTATTCTTATTTTTTTTTCTATTTATTGATTTTTTTATATTATGTTCTTTAAATTTGTTTGTAAAAGATATTCTAGATTATTTCTGCTAATGCATTTACAAATTGTTGTCTAGTTCTTATATTTAGAAGTTGTGCTAATCTGTTGTTACAGGATTGCAGCCTTCTTAGTACAATACAACCAAGTAACAAGGTCACCTGATACAGTGATTGACTATTGCAAATATATACGAGGTGGAGGTGTAGTAGTTCATTTTACTACACAGCAATAGGCAAACAGTTCAAGATAATAACAGTATATAGATTAACTTTTTATTAATAACACACATAGTGACAACCTTGCCTGTAAGAATTACCCTAGAGAGGAAATATCACATTTTATCATTAAAAGATCATTATGTTTGGATTGAAGTATAGGAACTTAGAATTGACAGAAAAGAGAAAAAGGTATCCTTTATATATCTTTTTATCTAGTAGGGGTAGTGGAGGTTTGAGTGACATCTTTTGATACTATACTTGGGGTAGTAGGAATTGTGCAGAGGCAAGTGGAGTTTGTATAGGAATAGTTAGGACAATGTTTATATGTATTTATCATTTGTACTTAAAACACTTGAGACATGTGTTAAGGTACTTGAGTCTGTGCAGAGACACTTGGAATTGTGCAGAGACACTTGGGAATTGTGTTGGAATACTTAAGGATTGTGTTAGGAATACTTGAGAATTGTGTTAGGGATACTTGGGATTCTTGTACTGTGATATTTGGCACAGTAAATTGTACTAGGATACATGAAACTTGTGTAGGGATACTTGGGGTTTTGTAAGACAATAATAACATCATAGATGTTACCCAATGTTATGTGTCTGTATCATACTTTTAACAGCCAATTAAGATCTTATTTTCTAACTACTATATACTATAATATAACTATACTAATAACTAATAATAAATATAATATAAAATACAATAATAAATATATAACAACTACTAATAATATAATATACTATGTTATACTAAAAATCTACTTTGTAATACTGTTTTAAACAATTAACAGAATCTAAAAATCTAAAAAAATAGAAAACAATTATCATAAATCATTGGATAAGATACCTTCTTTAATTTGTATCAGGTATGTTTCAAGATTATTTGTTGTAGCATTTTGTAAAAAACCTAGGTATGAATCAAGAGTTGATTTAATAATAAATTGTTTTTTTACTAATAGGCTAATATATGTTCTTTTATACAAGATACTCAAGAATATGAATTAAATTTTTATTATATTACAAATTTTTTTTGTAATATATTTTATTACAATATTCTTTTGTAATTATTAGTAATAGTGATTATTATATATTGATGTAATAATTCTTGCACCTATTACTACATTTTACTGTAATTAGAAACTATTACTATATTTTGTGTAATTATTTATTTTTCTTTGCTATAATAAAATAAATATCTCTTTCTAGTTAGTTTTTTAGTTTAGAGAGTTAATTAATTAGTTTGTTCATTAGTACTTAAAAAAATTATTTGTATATTAGGTACACTTCAAGAAAATACTTATCTGTATAGTTTATATTTTTTTGTATTTGTATATTAAAATAAATTATTAGTTCCTTATTTTTTTTTTTTTTTGCTTTCGCTAAGACTGATGTCTATCGGCAGCTATTATCTTTATTGTGTATTTTTAATTATATATTAATTGTATAACTTGTACAAGATGAGTGTACAACTAGCTACTTGTACAACTTTTGGTTATTTATTTAAGTAGTCTGCCCAAAGGTTCTACACTAGTTGCTATATCTATAATCTACTAGAAGATTATTTATTTAAACACTCTAATCTTTTATACTTATATTAATCAAATGACCCCAAGACTTCTGTACATCTTGGTGCTGTCTAATCTAACATGTAACCTCTCTTGTTATATATCTGTTAGGCCATTACATATTTTAGAGCACATCACCTAACTGTAAGACCCAGAATGCCTTTCTGTTAACTAATTTACCTACTTTTTATTATAGAACATTAATAGGGCATGTTTTTGCAAAGTTTACCCAGATTCAGTACCAACTTTACAGCATATCTCTAGTACTTATAGTATACCTCTGGTTTGATCTCAGACTTCCAATCTAGATAGCCTAGTAGAACTGTAATCTGTTCTGATATATTGAGTCTAACCTGATATTTTTTTCTTTCAGTCCAATTTCTGGCAACCTGATTGGTAGTACCTCTTACCTAGAGGTTCTTGCCTGCCTAATTTCTCTACATTGGTATTTATTTTTTAAGTCTAACTTTTACAGTAATACTGTTGAAGATCTGTGTTATCTCTTTACTTGGGTCTTTCTAAGTAGGCTTAGGTTTCTTTAGTTTTATGAATTTATATAACCAAAGGACTTATTTTGGGTTTGCATCACCTGGTACCAATTTGCATCTTTCTGTATAATCAAGATTACACAGATGCTCCTAACCTGCCAGTTATGCTAATGTAACTATAGTTACAGGTATCCTATCCTAACTAATTAACAAAATACTATTGCTATAATATAAATATTATATAAATGATTATCCAAATTTCATCACTCATTGGTTTTAAACTCACAACCTATCACTTGGAGGGTTGACAACCTGACTACTTTACTAGATTACTACACCCTATAGTTTCTTATTTTTAATGTTTATAGTTTTAAGATAAATTGACTAGTTATAAGTTGCTCTTTTAACTGTAACAGGTAAATGAAAATACTAGAACAGTCTACTAACACAGCATTTACATAACTTATCTTCTTATCAGCATAGCAATAGTTAATACAATTACAGCTGTTTTTACAAATTCTGGACTATTAAAAATTTTTCAATGCCAAAATCAATAAGTTATTGTCTTAGAATCAATAAGTTATTATTTGGTTATCAAATATCTTAAAATTCATAAAACATTGCTATGTTAATAAGAAAAATAAATTATGTGAATGCTGTATTAATAAACTGTTTCAAAATACCTGAGTACATTATATAGTAATTTAAGGTAATAAGCATTTATAGTAAAAGAACAAACAATAAATATTTTAATTTGTTTATTGTTATGAGTTGTAATTTTTGATGTAGTTATAATAAATATTGTAGGTTGTAATGATTGACATAGGCTGTAATAAATATTATAGGTTGCAATTAGAGATGGTATTTAGTCAGCTTAGCTTAATTTGGTTTGAAAACTCTCTAGTTTAAAAGATAAGTAGCTAAACTCAGTTTATAAGGTTTATAATATATGTAATTAATTTATATAAAAATTATGATAATTTTTTTTTTTATTAAACAGTTATCTTTCTAATCTATTTAATCAATCTACAGAAATTATTAGATTATTAAATTTTAAATGTTATCATCCCAAATACTTTTTCACAAGGTCAATATAACACTTTTGCTGTTTTGTTAACAATTACTAGTCAAATATATGATATCTTTTAACTTGCAAATCTTAGTAATACAAAATAAAAAAAAAAACCTTATTCACAATTTATTTCATCATCAATATCTTCATATCTTCTATGTCAACATTATTAATATTTTTGCCAATTTTTTCACTGATTCAACTCTTTAGACATAATAATGCCTATGCAGTTTTAGAATCTAACTTGTTATGTACCTTTGAAATGATAAGCCTAGCAATTGAAAACACTTGTTCACATAGCACACTTGTTGCCTGAATCATAAGATAGTCATATGCCATAGCTAACAAAACTGGAAATTGAACCTTATAAACTTTTTATCACTCTAATGAATTACAATTTTCATTAATAGAAATAGCAAGATATCTTTCTAATTTATTGTTGACATTAGGTTAGATAGGTATAGTTGAACAAAATTGATTCACAAGATTTTTTAAATAGGCACAAGCATTATTTTAATTAAATGATATACTTTTTGGTAATAGTTCTGTTTGGTTTGGTGTATTTAATATAGTAGTAGTTGAATAATGAATCATTTTACTATATAATAAAAATATTGCATTATTAGTTTTATCACCAAATGTATAAACTGAACACTTAACACAAGGATCTAATATAGTTGCAATTTTAATAGTATTATTGATATGTAGATAATATTCATCAAATTTGTGCCATATCAAATCAGTCATAATATATTGTGTAGTATTATTAATAATTTCATATTTTAATTTTTGTTTTAAGGTCTAAAAAGTAAAATAAAAATTTTTGATATTGAGAATAAAAACAAAGAAAGAGACAAAGTTGCTGAATATATGGGTTCTAAAATTGGAATTAATTCCTATATTATCATTATTATCGTTATATTAATTATTAATTATATTATAATAGTATAATAAAATAAAATTTATTATAATAATATTTAAATACTTACATATATATTAGCCCAATCAGTATTTGTAAAAATTAATCAAAATCAAGATTATTTCAAAAATCAAAAATTTAAATCATTAAATTTATCAAGATTTTGAACAATAAGTATATTTACTTGTATTCGAATTTTTAAAAATTTGATTAATGTATTTCTGTATCTATTTCTGGACCCAAAAATAGAAGTCTGTCTAATTCAAATAATTTTCACTAACTTGTTATTAACAAATTAGATCTTTTAACTTTTTTTATAAAAATTCAAACTTTTTCAATTACTTTACTATGTACTTAAAAACTATATTGTACAGCTAAATTTAGTATATATGCTTCATATCATTGATGTAAAAACAAAAAATTACCAAAATTAGCTAATTTATTAGATAACTGATAGGTACAAGCAATCATAACGGTATGATTATCGGTTGTTAATGATATAATTTTTGTTGTTAAATTATATTCTTTTAATAAAGTTATTAATGTTTTTGCTATATTTGCACCTGTATGTGATTTGTCAAAAGGAATTATATCTAATAAAAACTTGCGTATTTTCCAATTACTATCTATCCAATGAATGGTTATTCCTAAAAAAGAATAATTATTTCCTAATGTCCACATATCAGTTGTTAATGCGACCATACTAGAAATTTTTTGCAGATCTTCATTTAAATTTTTTTGTTGATTTTGAAATAATTTTACAACATATGAACTAATATAATGTCAAGATAGTATTTTGTAACATGGGTTAAATTTTTTTAACATTTTAATAAATGATTCTTTCTCTGTTACTGAAAATAGTTGTAAACTTGTAATTATCCACTTAATTAAATATTTATTATATTCATGTTGTTTTTGCTGATTATAAGGGATAATTTCAGTTTTTGTTTATAAATTTCAAGATGATTTTTTTTAACATGTTCTTTTAAGGTTCTAGTTGATGTTGAAAATGCATATATAATAGAACAGTATTTGCAATTTTGAGATATTTTAGATTGATCAAAAAATTTATCTATTTCTGATTTTCTTTTTCTTTTGATATGACGAATAGATTCACCACTCTCAAATTGTAATGATTGAGTTGACAAAGTATCTAAATTAGATTCTGTATCATTAAGTTCATTAATATATCTTGAATGTTTATTTCAGACATTTTTTTGAATAATAAAATTAAAAAAAAAAACTTTATTAATTTATATAAACTTAAGACAATTATCAAGTAATTGTCTGTAACTACTAGTAAAGCTTTCTATTTTACAAATTACTCAAATGCTAATTCTTTATTACTTTTAATATTAGTATTTTTAATATTACTACCTGTTATTATTATGTTATTTTTTTTAATTTTTGTAATTGTATGTATATATTGCATATATATGCATACTATTAAATAATTAAACTAATCAAACCAAAGCTTAAACTATTTTAAGTTGTCTTAAATTTGGTTTGGTTTAAAATATGTCTAACCAGTTTGCTCCAAACTAATTACTATTCCTAGTTGCAATACTTGTTGTATTTATATATAGTGCATTATAAAATTAATTTGGATCTTTTAAATTTAGTGTTTCAGAAGAAAATAAAATATCTTACATTATTTATACAAACTTTGATAATTAAGCACAGATTTTGTAAGCTTCGAGAATAATTTTTGTTTCAAAAGAAGCAAGAAAAATATAGTTTATAAATATAAATTAATGAGAATAAACCAGAGTAAATACAAAAACTTTGTATAATTGTTAGAAGACTAAAAATTAGAAAGACCAATTTTATATAATACAATTACTAAAGTGAATTAATATATTTAAGCTTACTAAAACTGCCTAAGAGATAGAAATAAACTATTTATTATATTTAATATTTTTTTGAAATTAAATAATTTCAAATATTAAGTTATACTCTTCATAATAGGTGCAAGTCAAAATCCTAACAAACAGAATTCTAACAGGTTATAATCCTAACAAAAACATTCTGACAATTAAAAATTCCAATAGTTAGAATTTTTAAGTAGAAAATCTCCAAATATGAGATATGTTTAAAGTAAAATAAACTCTTATAATTTAATTAATTTTAGAGTTAGATCACTTTAGATAATGATTGGAATAGGGTTTGCTATAAGCTATTATATTTTTTATTAGAGTTTTTAATTGTTGAAATTTTAACTATTAGGATTTTTGACTGTTAGAATTTTTTTGTTGAGATTATGATCCGTTAAGATTCTGTTTGTTAGGATTTTAATCTAAACTCTTCATAACAATTAAAAAAATTCATATTCAAATCAATTCTGATAAATTTTTGAATTGATCTTTGTAATAGTTCTAAATATTATCAAAAGTTAACTAAAGAGCAAGTTAAGCTATATTTGTAAAATAAAAATATTTTAAAAACAGCATAATAAAATAATTATATATATTCATATATATGTACCATAATTCATATTTTAGGGTAGAGTATATGTAGATCATTTTTTATATGATCTTTGTAGTACAATATAATTTTTATAAAAAATAAAGCTTTGTTACTAATAAAACTTTTTACTATTGTAATTAATTTTTATCAAAT